>JAPUBX010002186.1:0-22175 GCA_028672205.1 Proteocephalus fallax | reverse complement strand
CGCAGTTATGGCCTTGGTAATGTGATGCCTTGGTGTTTGTCACTTCTGAGCGTTAACTTCCATGCCCGTCTTTAACCTCGACAGCCTCGAACTTGCGTCTGTAACGACGTGTAGCGCAGTTATGGCCTTGGTAATGTGATGCCTTGGTGTTTGTCACTTCTGAGCGTTAACTTACATGCCCGTCTCTAACCTCGACAGCCTCGAACGCGCGTCTGTAACGACGTGTAGCGCAGTTATTGCCTTGGAACTGTAATGCTTTGGTATAGTCGCTTCCGTGCGTTCACTTCCAGGCACGTCTCTGAACCCGGCAGCTTTAAACGCGCGTCTGTTACGAATTTTAGCTTAACCATGGCCTTGGAACTGTAATGCTTTGGTATAGTCGCTTCCGAGCGTTAACTTCCAAACCCAAATCTAAACTCGACAGCCTCGTTCGCGCGTCTGTGACGACGTGCAGCGCAATTATGACCTTGTAACTTTCGGGTCTTTGTTTTCTTTGCTTCCGTGCGTTCACTTAAATGCCCGTCTCTTTCCTCAGCAGCCTCGAACGCGCGTCAGTGACGAAATTCAGCGCATTCATGGCCTTTCAACTGTGATGCCTTGGTGTAAGTCGCTTCCGTGCGTTCACTTCCACGCACGTCTCCAAACTCGGCGCCTTTTAACGCGCGTTTGTTACGACGTGCAGCGCAATCATGGCCTTGGAACTGTAATGCTTTGGTGCTAGTTGCTTCCGAGCGATAACTTCCACGCCCAAATCTAAACTCGACAGCCTCGAACGCGCGTCTCTGACGACGTGCAGCGCAGTCATGGCCTTGTAACTTTGAGGCCTTGGATTGAGTGGCTTCCGTGCGTTCACTTTCACGCCCATCTACTACCTCGGCAGTTTCAAACGCGTGTAAGTAACGAAATGAAGCGCAGTCATGGCCTTGGAACTGTGGTGCTTTTGTGAAAGTTGCTTCCGTGCGTTCACTTCCACGCCCGTCTCTTACTTCGGCACCCTCGAACGCCTGTCAGTGACGACGGTCATCGCAGTCATAGCATTTGAACTGTCATGCCATGGATTAAGTCCCTTCCGTGCGTTCACTTTCAAGCCCGTCTCATACGATGACAGCCTCGACCGCTCGTCTGTAATTACGTACAGCGCAGAAATGGCCTTGGAACAGTAGTGCCTTCGTGTAAGTCGCTTTTGTGTGTTTGTCGTTCCGAACGTTTACTTTTACGCTCGTCTCTTACGTCGAGAGCCTCGAACACGCGTCTGTAACGACGTGCAGCGCTGTCATGGCTTTGAAAACTGTGATGCCTTCGTGTTATTCGCTCTTGTGCGTTCACTTCGACAATCTTCTCCTACCTCGGCGGACTCGAACATCTGTCTGTGACGACGTTCATCGCAGTCATGGCATTTTTACTGTCATGCCTCGGATTGAGTCGCTACCGTGCGTTCACTTCCACGCCCGTCTCTAACCTCGACAGCTTCGAACGCGCATCTGTTACGATTCGCATGCCAACAATGGCCTTGGAATGACGATGCTTTGGTGTACTTCGCTTCCGTGCGTTCATTTCTACGCTATTCTCTTACCTCGAAAGCCTGAAACAAGCGTCCGTGACGACGTGCAGCGCAGTCCTGGCCTTGGAACTGTGTCCCCTAGGTGTAAGTCGCTTCCGTGCTATTTTTCCACACCCGTCTCTTCCCTCGACAGCCAAGAACGCGCGTCTTTAATGATGTGGAGCGCTGTCATGGCTTTGGTTGTTTGATGCTTTGGTTTTAGTCGCTTCCGTGCGTTCACTCAAACGCCCGTCTCTAACCTTGACAGCCTCGAAAGCGCGTCTGTAACGACGTGTTGCGCAGTTATGGCCTTGGAACTGTAATGCTTTGGTATAGTCGCTTCTGTGCGTTCCTTTCCGTACCTGTCTTTTACCTTGTACAGCCAAGAACGCGCGTCTTTAACGATGTGGAGCGCAGTTATGGCTTTAGGTCTTTGATGCCTTGGTTTTAGTCGCTTCCGTGCGTTCACTCCCACGCCCGTCTCTAACCTCGACAGCCTCGAACGCGCGTCTGTAACGACGTGTAGCGCAGTTATGGCCTTGGTAATGTGATGCCTTGGTGTTTCTCACTTCTGAGCGTTAACTTACATGCCCGTCTCAAACCTCGACAGCCTCGAACGCGCGTCTGTAACGACGTGTAGCGCAGTTATGGCCTTGGTAATGTGATGCCTTGGTGTTTGTCACTTCTGAGCGTAAACTTACATGCCCGTCTCAAACCTCGACAGCCTCGAACGCGCGTCTGTAACGACGTGTAGCGCAGTTATGGCCTTGGTAATGTGATGCCTTGGTGTTTGTCACTTCTGAGCGTAAACTTACATGCCCGTCTCAAACCTCGACAGCCTCGAACGCGCGTCTGTAACGACGTGTAGCGCAGTTATGGCCTTGGTAATGTGATGCCTTGGTGTTTGTCACTTCTGAGCGTTAACTTACATGCCCGTCTCAAACCTCGACAGCCTCGAACGCGCGTCTGTAACGACGTGTAGCGCAGTTATGGCCTTGGTAATGTGATGCCTTGGTGTTTGTCACTTCTGAGCGTTAACTTACATGCCCGTCTCAAACCTCGACAGCCTCGAACGCGCGTCTGTAACGACGTGTAGCGCAGTTATGGCCTTGGTAATGTGATGCCTTGGTGTTTGTCACTTCTGAGCGTTAACTTACATGCCCGTCTCAAACCTCGACAGCCTCGAACGCGCGTCTGTAACGACGTGTAGCGCAGTTATGGCCTTGGTAATGTGATGCCTTGGTGTTTGTCACTTCTGAGCGTTAACTTACATGCCCGTCTCAAACCTCGACAGCCTCGAACGCGCGTCTGTAACGACGTGTAGCGCAGTTATTGCCTTGGTAATGTGATGCCTTGGTGTTTGTCACTTCTGAGCGTTAACTTACATGCCCGTCTCAAACCTCGACAGCCTCGAACGCGCGTCTGTAACGACGTGTAGCGCAGTTATGGCCTTGGTAATGTGATGCCTTGGTGTTTGTCACTTCTGAGCGTTAACTTACATGCCCGTCTCAAACCTCGACGGCCTCGAACGCGCGTCTGTAACGACGTGTAGCGCAGTTATGGCCATGGTAATGTGATGCCTTGGTGTTTGTCACTTCTGAGCGTTAACTTACATGCCCGTCTCTAACCTCGACAGCCTCGAACGCGCGTCTGTAACGACGTGTAGCGCAGTTATTTCCTTGGAACTGTAATGCTTTGGTATAGTTGCTTCCGTGCGTTAACTTCCACGCACGTCTCTGAACTCGGCAGCTTTAAACGCGCGTCTCTTACGAATTTCAGCTTTACCATGGCCTTGGAACTGTAATGCTTTGGTGCTAGTCGCTTCCGAGCGTTAACATCCAAACCCAAATCAAAACTCGACAGCCTCGAACGAGCGTCTGTGACGACGTGCAGCGCAGCAATGGCCTTGTAACTTTGATGCCTTGGTGTTCTTCGCTACCGTGCGTTCACTTCCACGCCCGTCTCTAACCTCGACAGCTTCGAACGCGCATCTGTTACGATTCGCATGACAACAATGGCCTTGGAATGACGATGCTTTGGTGTACTTCGCTTCCGTGCGTTAATTTCTACGCCATTCTCTTACCTCGAAAGCCTAAAACAAGCGTCCGTGACGACGTGCAGCGCAGTCCTGGCCTTGGAACTGTGTCCCCTAGGTGTAAGTCGCTTCCGTGCTATTTTTCCACACACGTCTCTTCCCTCGACAGCCTCGAACGCGCGTCTGTAACGACGTGTAGCGCTGTCATGGCTTTGGTTGTTTGATGCTTTGGTTTAAGTCGCTTCCGTGCGTTCACTCAAACGCCCGTCTCTAACCTTGACAGCCTCGAAAGCGCGTCTGTAACGACGTGTTGCGCAGTTATGGCCTTGGTAATGTGATGCCTTGGTGTTTGTCACTTCTGAGCGTTAACTTACATGCCCGTCTCAAACCTCGACAGCCTCGAACGCGCGTCTGTAACGACGTGTAGCGCAGTTATTGCCTTGGAACTGTAATGCTTTGGTATAGTCGCTTCCGTGCGTTCACTTCCACGCACGTCTCCAAACTCGGCAGCGTTAAACGCGCGTCTGTTACGAATTTCAGCGCAATCATTGCCTTGGAACTGTAATGCTTTGGTGCTAGTCGCGTCCGTGCGTTCATTTCCACACCCGTATGTTAACTCGACAGCCAAGAACGCGCGTCTTTAACGATGTGGAGCGCTGTCATGGCTTTGGTTCTTTTATGCTTTGGTTTAAGTCGGTTCCGTGCGTTCACTCAAACGCCCGTCTCTAACCTCGACAGCCTCGAAAGCGCGTCTGTAACGACGTGTTGCGCAGTTATGGCCTTGGTAATGTGATGCCTTGGTGTTTGTCACTTCTGAGCGTTAACTTCCATGCCCGTCTCTAACCTCGACAGCCTCGAACGCGCGTCTGTAACGACGTGTAGCGCAGTTATGGCCTTGGTAATGTGATGCCTTGGTGTTTGTCACTTCTGAGCGTTAACTTCCATGCCCGTCTTTAACCTCGACAGCCTCGAACGCGCGTCTGTAACGACGTGTAGCGCAGTTATGGCCTTGGTAATGTGATGCTTTGGTGTTTGTCACTTCTGAGCGTTAACTTCCATGCCCGTCTCTAACCTCGACAGCCTCGAACGCGCGTCTTTAACGACGTGTAGCGCAGTTATGGCCTTGGTAATGTGATGCCTTGGTGTTTGTCACTTCTGAGCGTTAACTTCCATGCCCGTCTTTAACCTCGACAGCCTCGAACTTGCGTCTGTAACGACGTGTAGCGCAGTTATGGCCTTGGTAATGTGATGCCTTGGTGTTTGTCACTTCTGAGCGTTAACTTACATGCCCGTCTCTAACCTCGACAGCCTCGAACGCGCGTCTGTAACGACGTGTAGCGCAGTTATTGCCTTGGAACTGTAATGCTTTGGTATAGTCGCTTCCGTGCGTTCACTTCCAGGCACGTCTCTGAACCCGGCAGCTTTAAACGCGCGTCTGTTACGAATTTTAGCTTAACCATGGCCTTGGAACTGTAATGCTTTGGTATAGTCGCTTCCGAGCGTTAACTTCCAAACCCAAATCTAAACTCGACAGCCTCGTTCGCGCGTCTGTGACGACGTGCAGCGCAATTATGACCTTGTAACTTTCGGGTCTTTGTTTTCTTTGCTTCCGTGCGTTCACTTAAATGCCCGTCTCTTTCCTCAGCAGCCTCGAACGCGCGTCAGTGACGAAATTCAGCGCATTCATGGCCTTTCAACTGTGATGCCTTGGTGTAAGTCGCTTCCGTGCGTTCACTTCCACGCACGTCTCCAAACTCGGCGCCTTTTAACGCGCGTTTGTTACGACGTGCAGCGCAATCATGGCCTTGGAACTGTAATGCTTTGGTGCTAGTTGCTTCCGAGCGATAACTTCCACGCCCAAATCTAAACTCGACAGCCTCGAACGCGCGTCTCTGACGACGTGCAGCGCAGTCATGGCCTTGTAACTTTGAGGCCTTGGATTGAGTGGCTTCCGTGCGTTCACTTTCACGCCCATCTACTACCTCGGCAGTTTCAAACGCGTGTAAGTAACGAAATGAAGCGCAGTCATGGCCTTGGAACTGTGGTGCTTTTGTGAAAGTTGCTTCCGTGCGTTCACTTCCACGCCCGTCTCTTACTTCGGCACCCTCGAACGCCTGTCAGTGACGACGGTCATCGCAGTCATAGCATTTGAACTGTCATGCCATGGATTAAGTCCCTTCCGTGCGTTCACTTTCAAGCCCGTCTCATACGATGACAGCCTCGACCGCTCGTCTGTAATTACGTACAGCGCAGAAATGGCCTTGGAACAGTGATGCCTTCGTGTAAGTCGCTTTTGTGTGTTTGTCGTTCCGAACGTTTACTTTTACGCTCGTCTCTTACGTCGAGAGCCTCGAACACGCGTCTGTAACGACGTGCAGCGCTGTCATGGCTTTGAAAACTGTGATGCCTTCGTGTTATTCGCTCTTGTGCGTTCACTTCGACAATCTTCTCCTACCTCGGCGGACTCGAACATCTGTCTGTGACGACGTTCATCGCAGTCATGGCATTTTTACTGTCATGCCTCGGATTGAGTCGCTACCGTGCGTTCACTTCCACGCCCGTCTCTAACCTCGACAGCTTCGAACGCGCATCTGTTACGATTCGCATGCCAACAATGGCCTTGGAATGACGATGCTTTGGTGTACTTCGCTTCCGTGCGTTCATTTCTACGCTATTCTCTTACCTCGAAAGCCTGAAACAAGCGTCCGTGACGACGTGCAGCGCAGTCCTGGCCTTGGAACTGTGTCCCCTAGGTGTAAGTCGCTTCCGTGCTATTTTTCCACACCCGTCTCTTCCCTCGACAGCCAAGAACGCGCGTCTTTAATGATGTGGAGCGCTGTCATGGCTTTGGTTGTTTGATGCTTTGGTTTTAGTCGCTTCCGTGCGTTCACTCAAACGCCCGTCTCTAACCTTGACAGCCTCGAAAGCGCGTCTGTAACGACGTGTTGCGCAGTTATGGCCTTGGTAATGTGATGCCTTGGTGTTTGTAACTTCTGAGCGTTAACTTACATGCCCGTCTCTAACCTCGACAGCCTCGAACGCGCGTCTGTAACGACGTGTAGCGCAGTTATGGCCTTGGTAATGTGATGCCTTGGTGTTTGTCACTTCTGAGCGTTAACTTCCATTTCCGTCTCTAACCTCGACAGCCTCGAACGCGCGTCTGTAACGACGTGTAGCGCAGTTATGGCCTTGGTAATGTGATGCCTTGGTGTTTTTCACTTCTGAGCGTTAACTTACATGCCCGTCTCTAACCTCGACAGCCTCGAACGCGCGTCTGTAACGACGTGTAGCGCAGTTATTGCCTTGGAACTGTAATGCTTTGGTATAGTCGCTTCCGTGCGTTCACTTCCAGGCACGTCTCTGAACTCGGCAGCTTTAAACGCGCGTCTGTTACGAATTTCAGCTTTACCATGGCCTTGGAACTGTAATGCTTTGGTGCTAGTCGCTTCGGAGCGTTAACTTCCTAACCCAAATCTAAACTCGACAGCCTCGTACGCGCGTCTATGACGACGTGCAGCGCAATCATGGCCTTGGAACTGTTATGCTTTGGTTCTAGTCGCTTCCGAATGTAACTTCTACGCCCGTCGCTAAACCTCGACAGCCTCGAAAGCCCGTCTCTGACGATTCGCATGCCAACAATGGCCTTGTAACTTTGACGCCTTGGTGTTCGTCGCTTCCGTGCGTTCAATTTCACGCCCATCTCTTTCTTCGGCAGTTTCCAACGCGTGTCAGAAACGAAATGAAGCGCAGTAATGGACTTGGAACAGTGATGCCTACGTGTAACTCCGTCTTTTGTGTTTGTCGCTTCCGAACGTTTACGTTCACGCTTGTCTCTTTCGTCAAGAGTCTCGAACGCGCATCTGTAACGACGTGCAGCGCTGTCATGGCCTTGAAAACTGGGATGCTTGTGTGTATGTCGATCTTGTGTGTTCACTAAAACAACCTTTCTATGCCTCGGCAGACTCGAACGTCTGTCTGTGACGACGTTCATCGCAGTCTTGGCATTTGAACTTTCATGCCTTGGATTGAGTCGCTTCCGTGCGTTCACTTCAAAGCCCGTCTTTTACATCAGCAGCTTCGAACGCGCGTCTTTGACAACATGCAGCGCAGTCATTGCTTTGGTTCTTTCATGCTTTAGTTTGTGTTTCTTCCGAGCGTTCAATTCTACGCCATTCTCTTACCTAGAAAGCCTCGAACGCGCGTCTTTGACGACGTTCATTGCAGTTATGGCCATTTAACTGTCATGCCCTGGATTCAGTCGCTTTAGTTCGTTCACTTCCAAGCCCGTCTGCTTCCTTAGCAGCCTCGAACGCGCGTCTGTGACGACTTTCATCGCAGTTATGGCCATTTAACTGTCATGCCTTGGATTCAGTCGCTTTCGTTCGTTCACTTCCAAGCCCGTCTCTTTCCTCGGCAGCCTCGAACGCGCGTCTGTGACGACGTTCATCGAAGTAATGGCCTTTGAACTGTCAGGCTAGGTTATAGTCGCTTCTTTGCGTTCACTTCAACAGCCAAGAACGCGCGTCTGTGACGATGTGGAGCGCAGAAATGGCCTTGGTTCTTTGATTTTTTTGGTATTATTCGCTCTTGTGCGTTTACATCAACGACCATGTCCTACCACGAAAGCCTCGAAAGCGTGTCTGTTACGACTCGCATGGCGGTCATGGACTTGGAACTGTTATGCTTTGGTGTGAGTCGCTTCCGTGCATTCACTTCAACGCCCGTCTCTAACCTCGGCAGCCTCGAACGCCTGTCTGTCACGACGTTCATCGCAGTCGTAGCCTTGGAACTGTGATTCCTTGGTGTTAGTCGCTTCTGTTTTTTTTTACTTCTAAGCAAATGTCTTTCCTTTGCTGCCTCGAACGAGCGTCTGTGACGACGTGCATAGTTGGTGCGGGGCCGTTGTACGGCCACCACTATCAAACACAAATTTGATTGTACTTCTTTTTTAGAAAACTGTTCTTTGAAAATATCTACATCGATCTTTTTACTGCATTTTGGAAGAAATAAATTACGTCTGTTTTAACTCAATTTCATGGATTTACCCTTGAACAAACGAAAATACTCGCGAAAACAGCTCACTGAATGCCGCAAACACTTGATTGTCGACACAAGTCTATCTGAGATCCTTCTTAAGTGAAAATCGCAGTCTTACAGGTTATTTTATAAAACTGCACGGATTAATCACTATGTTCCCCGCATTTCGAATGCTTTCGTCAAGACAGAGGGGTCGGCGTTAAATCCAAAGGTGGTGGTGTCGCGAGTTGCATCAATCTCAGCTGGTCAAAATCGAACAAAAATGTTTTCCGCTATGCAGCTAGTTCTATTGAATGTGTTTGGGTCACGTGCCATCGACGGTCTCTTCAAAACTGCAAGTCGGTGACTGTTTTTAACTTGTATATCCCCCAATCTTTAACCAGAACAGACATATCTAAGTACTACGATTCGCGTATACCTTTTATTTCTTTAATTATGGATGATTTTTTTCATTCAACTGTGTGCTGATTTCAATTCTGCGCATATAAGCCCTCTTCCTACACTTGGTCTTAATATCATAGTCAATTTTCCTACACGTGAAGGGAATCTTCTTGACCACATATTTGTGTCCGATTCTTCTGTGTATGCATGTCGTAAACGTGCACCTTTAGCTCAGTCGGACCACTGCATCGTTGTTTTTCTACCGAAAATATATGGCAAGGATAATAAAACCATCAAAGTTGTCCCAAACCCAAAACAAAAGTCGTATCCGCTCTCACAGCCTCCAGAACCAGTGCAATTTAAGAGATGCCGTTGCCACAGCCGACTTCAAAGTTTTCGAGGATTCCGACTTCGATAAAGAGATAGACAATATCAATAGTTATCTCCGCTTTTTGTACGATACGCATTGTCAACTCACATAACTATGCCTAACCCACCGTGTCATATCTTCTCCATTTCTGAAACGACTGAGGCGAAAAAGGAACCGACTTTGTCGCCAGGGGAGGTATGGAGAAATTAAACCAATTTCGATACAGATCACAGCTGAGGTAAATCGTCTTAACAGAATGAGCTGTTCAGAACATGGAAACCTGGTGACCTCTGGAAAAATCTTAACAGATTGACAGGAACCCGTCGCCCATATCTACCAAGTGGTGCCCTAGACCTTGATGCTCTGAACGATGGCTTTATCTTCAAATCCGCTGACCATTCCGTCAGATCTCTATTTATTTCATCGTTTTTTTTGCCCGCTCTCCCTTATTTTGCCTGGCCTCAAGAGCTTCACAGCGGCTGGTCCCGACAGGTTCCCCTCGCCGATTCTTTTAATCTGTCACCGCGAGATTTCTCCGTTTGTAACCCAGCTCGTCAATCATTCCTTAGGCAAATGGTTCCGCCGGACCTGTAAAGTACAGACCTATCGCAAACTCATCTGTGTGTTGAAAAGTGATTGAGAAGCACCTCCTCGCCAAATTAGATGACACGCTTAAAGCTGCAGATGACTCTCTTCAGTTTGCTTATAAATCAAATAGAAGCACTCTGGACGCCGTGGCTACGTTATCGCACACCCTCCACTCTTCACTTGATGCCGGAGCGAAAGCCGTCAAAGGGGTGTTCTTGGACTAGTCCTCTGCTTTCAACACTATCTCACGCTCCCGCATGTTTTTTTAATTATGTGAAGATGGCGTAGAAGGTTGGTTTATTAATTGGGTTCAAAATTATTCTTCAAATCGACGTCAACGTGTTAGAGTCGTAAATGAAGCCTCATCCTCCTTGCCAAATAACTGCGGTGTACTAAAAGGCGCTGTGCTTTCTCCTTTTCTGTTCAACTACCAAACGTCGAGCCTTCGGTCCCCTAACGACGCGACACTTATAAAATACGCCGATGACTTGACCTTATGCCATGCATGCAAGACGGATGGTGATTCTCAACAGCTCGGGCAGGCAGTCACTGAGGTACTCGAGTGGTCTTCAGAGAATAGTTTTTTGCTAAATGCATCAAAATGCATCTCCATTACATTTTCCCTGACAGCCGCTGTTGAAACTCCCAAAATCCTTTTACTCTATAATTTTGCTTCGAGCTCAAATTCTAAATTCCTCGGCGTTATTTTTAACAGTCGGTTATCATGGAGTGAACACGTGGATGCCGTCTTTAATAAATGCCGTAGACTCTGCTTCCTAGTCCGTCGGTTCAAGAGACTTGGATAAAGCTCTGGCCACATAAAAACCTTTGTCTATGCCAGTTTAATTCCCCTTATTGTATTCCAATAATTTTCCCCGGCTTTAAATGTTCTGACTGTTTAACCCTTCATAGACTTTTTAAAATAATCTCGTTTTCTAGTGGTCTGCCTATTCTCTCTATTCAAGAAATCATCGTTAAACGCCACTTCAAAAATTGTTCACTAATCGCTGCTAGTATTTTAAGTAACCCCTTTCATCCCCTCTATCCCAGTTTATCTGAATGTAAATCTCTTCGACCAATGCGTAGACTATACCGCTTAATACCAACAAGAACAGCGGCATATCGCCATTCGGTGATTCCTTATTTAACCTGATTTTTAGTTTCAATAGAGCAGGTAAAACAGGAACTTCAAGACAATTTTAACATATAATACTTGACATATTGCCTATTTTTACTGCTGAAAGTTTTGGTCCACGTGACCTCAATAAAGCCATTACAATTATTTAAAAAAAAGACGACGAAGACCGTTATCTTGCTCATCAAGCGTTAAGCAACACGCTGTCTCTTTAACATAAATCAGTTATTCTAATCTCTTGCCTAGACTAAATCTCTTCCCATGGCCTCGATTTTCATTGGCTCATTAAGCCATAGGACCATTTAAAAAAACCACAGAGAAGGCTTTACAGGTAATTTTCTGAAATTCTTCCGGCGTCTAAAGCTTCTTTGGTTGGTGGGTATCAGGGTTGCGGGTTATAACAATTCTGGTCAGAGCAGTTCGTATAAGAAATTTCTTTTTCATGCTCTTTTTGATAACTACTGGGTATATGTGTCTACTTCCAGATAACTCGATGAATGACGCTGAATTGAGAATGCTGGAGTTAGACGGTTGAAGGAGTAAAAAAACTGGTCCAGGAAGAAACTGCAGCATCCAAAGAGGCGAAAATTATAAACCTATCGAGATTTTTCTAGATATATTGTTTTTATAAAAACGACGAGTCTCGATGAAATGTTGGTTGTTGCAGCTCTGGCGGTTCCTTAGAAGGCCATGGGTTCACATCAACAAACCCAAATAAAATACAGCCATCTTAGAGGCAATACGACCATGATTTTTATCCAGACCCGACCTATCGACGGGCAACATTCTCTCCTCCCGACCAGTACAAGATTATTTAAAAGGCCAATAAAGGGTTTAAAATTAAGTACATTTAAAGCTGGGGAAAATTACTTGGTAACTATAAAATAAGGGGAATTATGCAGGCATTGCTTCTATATTGCTAGAGCTTAAACTAAGTCTCCAAAACTTGCAAACACTAAAGCGGAGTCGATGGCATTTACCAAAGACCGAATCCACATTATCACTTCATGATAAACGACTGTTAAAAATAACGCAGAGGAATTTAGATTTTGACCTCGAAGCGAAATTATGGAGTGAAAGGATTTCGGCAATGTCAACAGCGGCTGTCAGGGTAAATATTATACAGGTGCATTTTGATGCATTTTGATGCCTTCAGCAAAAGACCATTCTCCGAACACTACTCGAGTACCTAAGTGACTGCCTGCCCGAGCTGATGCACAGTCGACCCGTACTTACAGGTTGTAATAAACAAATAGGCAGTAAGACGCATCGCTTTTAACTTCCACAGACATCCAATTAATTGTAGCGAAATATGTGATTATATCACTCCCAATTATGCGTCAAATAAATCGTTCCCTATAACGCTATTTTAGTTTACCCCGTGACCGCCCAAAAATTACCACGCCGTGAACATATTCCCAACCCTCATATTGGCCCTCATGAACCCCAATCATAGCGCGGTCAAGGCAAATCAAGTAGGCTAATACAAAAACAACGAAGGCTTAAGTTCCCAATGCGTTGCTATGGCTCAGTTTATCCGTGTTTTCTGTTCCAAGAAGGAAATCCCCCTTGAACCTACGAACCGTTAGACAATTCTTGCGAAATAATTAATTCAAAGAAACAAAACGAAACATCGTTGAATCTCTTACTCTGCTTGTAGTGATGAACAGATTGAGATCCAAGCTGTGTCGCTCAGTGAAGCTGATGATCTCCTCCTTTTTTTACTTATTATTTAGCAAAATAATTGCTTATTAAAGTGTATAATCTGGGCAAAAAGTTGTCGATTTTTTTACAATCTTATATGTAGCATTGTATATTTTTGAGTGCCATAAAGCCTCTGCACGCGATTGGCTCCCAAACTTGCCAATTATGTTGAAGTCCCAATTGCTCTCCTGCATGCAGTGCTGCTTGATCCCGACTTGAACTTATGCATCCATCTATAAGGAGTACTCTGCCACCACCTCCCCGCCTCCTGCTAATTTTTGTTTTATATTTTGGGCGTTAAGATGATAAATCCTGAGTTTCTCTTTAATGCCAGGCCACATTATCCGAAGACCACTCTATTATCCTTATTTCCGAATCGTATGTGTTTGCATCGGCAAGAGAAATAATTTTGAAGCCAATTAATTAACCATCCTTCAACGCCATCTTTACATCGTTTAAACAAAATGCGGGAGCGTGAGGTAGTTTTGAAAGCAGAGGAGAAGTCAAAGAAAACCCTTATTGACGACTTTCGATTCGGCATCAAGTGAAGAGTAGAGGGTTGGCGAAAACATAGCCACGGCTTTTAAAGTTCTTCTATTTTCTTATAAAATAAACTTAACAAACGGGGCACTATCAACCTGTTTACAATATATCAGCGAAAACATTATCTTTAATAATAACTTGTATGTATTTACTGTAGAAAAACATATACGGAGAGATAAAGCCGTTTTTTCCGTGATGGAATTTGTAGAATATTTAGAGTTATAATATTATTAATGTTATTTAAATTGATTGATAATTGCTAGAATCCGCCAACGTTTTCCAAAACAATTTACCATTTCGCAAAAACGTACTTACACAAGAAAATTTCAACATATGCGCGTTAAGTAACATACTGGGATATTTATAAAATCCGAATGCAAATCGAATCAATATGTCTAACACAACAACTGCGCGCCAGCCAATCCCGTGGCCACCAGCTGACAACACGGGGTGCGCGCGTAAACGCCTTCTGGGAAGTCGCGTTCGGTGTTTTCAGTGGAATCTGCATTAAACCACTCACGTGTCCTTCGTTAGGAAATACGCAGGATTGAGCCGACGATTTGCAAGAACGAGAAGACGTTAGGTCTGCCAGATATCTTATACGTCGATCAGGTTGATGTTTTATTTAGTAGAGAAAATGAAAAACTCCACTGTCCGAAACTATGGAGGCTAATATAAACAAAAACATCTGTCCTAGTATTCCTTTTCAACATAATTCACATTGTTTACCTCCCTTTTTTATCTTACATAAATGTCTCCTCCTCCAACGTTTCCTCATCAACTTCCCTGCTTAACCATCTCAATTTCCTTCACCTCTAGTTCTCCTAGTTCGCTTCCTTCTATTCGTAACCCCAATTCGTCTACTTATAGTTTCCCTGTTATTAAAGTTTGCCTCCTTTACCTCGTCTTGCTTCCTCGCCAGAAAAAATCTATTTGCTTTCCCTAAACTTCTCTTACTCTAACGTCTCAGCCTTATTTTTCTTCTTCTTCTTCTTCTTCTTCTTCTTCTTCTTCTTCTTCTTCTTCTTTTTGTTCGCCTGATAGACCTACTGAATATCTTCTTACTTTTACTTCCCTTCCGTTTTCTTCGTAAACCCAATACGTATAATTTTTGTTATTCTGTTCTTAAAAGTTGTCCTCCTTTACCTACTTCTGCTTCTTTGCCGGTTGTCCGGATGCTGTCAATAATAATAATAATAATTTTTTTACGCTTTATTAAAGTCACAGCATTTAATGTTTAACAGGAATGGAGGAAATAACAACGAGGTAATGGCGGCCATAGAAGGCCTTGTCCATAACGCGCGCGAGACAGTTTCCGCCACCCGGCCTCCAGGTTGCTAGATTACAAGCGCACGCCACTACGCTGTCAAGTAAATGTATGGCGCTGGCGTCGTTGACATCAGCGGGAAACCCCCCAAATAACCCCGAATCATTTTAATATATCAAATACATTGTTGAAGAACATGCATTGTATATCAATTGTTATTGGGTATTTAGAAGGCTTTTTGCTTTGATTTACGGATTTTTATCTGACCTTAACCGGATTTCAAACAAATAAAGCAGCAACAAAGGCCTGCGTAAGAAGGGGGGCGACGTCAATAGAATTGGAAAATGACGGATATTTACTGTTAAATATTTGTTTCCATTACATAATTTAAAGTTTAAGTATCACAGCTACTCGGTAGAACATTTCAAATGGTTATTGTTTGCTTTAACATAGATAACATGTATTTAAGTTTAATTTATTGTTGTTGAATTTGTAGTTTTCTATAGATTTTTTTTTGAAAGTTTTTCTAAGTCAAATTAATGAAATTTTATTTAGTGACCTCACGTTCACGTGAACTAACATCAAAATTCTAGCTACAAAATTGTGTATAAATGAAGATTTTTTTATATTATTTACATTTCTGCATCTAAATAAAAATATTTAAATGTCAACGTTTCGATTTGACTGTTTTTTGGTATTTATGCTACTTTATTATACTTCGAATAACTGTATACGCGGTTATTTTGATTAAAATCATTAAGACCCTTAATACACGAGAGTAGACTTCGTCTATTTTCGTTGTATATATTTAAGTTGCAAATACATTATTACATTATACGACAGAAAATCGTTTTTAATCCGCTGTATCATGCTGATAATGTCATTGCTCGAAAGCATATCAATTTATTTATTCAAATGAACAAGAAGACAGCAATGTACAATGTTCAGTATTTCTTCGGTTAAAACCAACTCGTTGCTTCGGTTGCAAGTTCTTTGGGTCCTTCCAGTTTCATTTGTGGTGAAACCATTAGAAAGCAGAATTTTAACAAAACAAAGTAAAAAATATACAAACTCACATTAATGCTTATGGAACTTGACTATCTAGTCGAATATAGATGCTTTGTAATTATCATGCTTCAAACAACTGTTTTAAAAGACAAAAGCTGGCGTCCTGAAAAGTTGTATTTTATGCGTGGTACGTAATGGTTAACCAATCAGAGCCCTAATTGCCAATGGGGGAATGGGTGTGATGATTCATCAAAACGCGTAGTCTAGCTTAATGCAGTTTATAATTGGTCTGACAGGAATGAGTCATACAACATTGCTTAGGTAACCAACAGTTTTAAAAATGCATGGAATTATTTTTCTTCTTTTTCTATAGTTTACCAAACGATGTTGTGTCAACATCAGCTCTGTCAAGCAAAACGTTTTAGGGACGCATTTTGATGCAACTATCCTGGATAGTTAGTATCAAGTGCCCGACAATTTTGCCCGAGTTGAATTTGCGATCGTGTGTTTATTCTCCTTCTTCCCCTCACATCTTGGCAGAAATTCCGTTGGTGTGTCAATCATTGATGCCCAAACAATATTTTTCTGGATATTCACTAGTAAGGAAATAAGTTGTCTGTTCACAAGAGAAATGTTTATTCACGATTGTGTGGGATTCAAGGTTCGTCTGACTAACTCTGGCTGATATTTTAACACAAAGATTGCGTCCGTTTATATTTACTAAAGTATTGGTGGAAATAAACTCCAATATGAATTCATTATAATTCATACTTGCTAAATAAAGAACTCAATTATGTGTGTGATCAAGGTTTTGCTTGAAAAAGCTGATGCTCTAGCAGAACGAGAGCGTGTATTTTTTGACAGTGGCCGCTCGAACGACGACCATCATGTGATCACGTTTGATATTGTTATTTTTATATAAGTAGGCTGAACCATATGATGTTGCTTTACTGAAGGCCTTATTGCTACTCGCACGTTCAGCATTGCTCTACAGAAGCACGCGAAAGTCAGTAAGTTGACTTTACCAATCACTTTGAATCACGCCTTCATTCATGATGCTCGTATCCGAAATTAACAATAAAGTTATCACAGTGAATCATGCGAGAGAAGCGATTACATAGGTTTGCAGGGTTTCATGCATAGATTCGTATCCACCCTCACCAAGCTAGATTCATACAATATTAGTCAATGGGGAAGATTCCGTCGTGACGAATTCATTTTTTGTTAAAATAACGACCATCTTAATATCGGTTTTGATTCATACTTTTTAATTTCTGTTGTTTTAAAACAAATTTGCTAAGTTGAACTTCGTAGACTTTTACTTCATGGTTGTGCAATCGCCAGACTGTATTTGCTATTGAACGTAACGACACATTAACTAAACCCTTCTACATTCACACGCATATTTCATTTCGTCGTGACGATATGACCTTGAAACGGGCTGTAATGGAACCCACAACGGCTTCAGAACATTGAAGATACGGTGCATTACGGAATGAAAAAAATAGTTTTATTTCGCCATTCTCTTTTCGTTTTTGAGAATTGTGACGAACTTCAAGGTAATGAAATTGTTCTGGTTCAATCGAGACAATATAATTGAATCTTATAGTTAAAAAATCAGAATAATTGTCGATTCAATCAATTCAGAAACGCATTTGTTTTAATACAAAATAATCTGACAAACTAAACATTTCTTAAGCTGCATTTTCATTAAAGAATTATGAAAACAGTCAGTAAACAAAATAATACTTCAAAATTTCTTTTTTTCCACCTCAACCAAATCGTATGGGGCGAATCGATCGATTTAAATCTACGTCTGTCCCTTACGGCGACCTGAATGCACTAAGATACAGCGGACGCCACTGCGACCTCAAGATCGAGGTGAGTCAATGGGTGAACGGTTTTATCGTCACGTTAAAACTAAAAAAATGAATTATTCCTTAATCTCTTATTTTATTTTTCTTCATTATTAATCCTCCCCTTCTCTTCATCACTCTCGTCCTACAATTCGTCTCTAATTTCGTTTTTATCCCCTTCTCCTCAACATACTTTTTTTTCCTCCTATCTTAAGCTTCTACGTTTTCTCGGCGTCATCCTCTTTCTACCTTTTCTTCGGCTCAATATCCTATACCTCCTCAATCTTTGTTCTTCTAAATAATTTACACATTCTTTAGTTACTTTGAGTTATTTTTTTCTAAACCATTCTTACCTTTCTTAACTGCTTCTGTTATCGTCTTGACCTATGCTTTGTTTTCTTCTTCTTTTCAACTTTCCTTTTATTTCGCAGTCTCCTTTTCTACTCCGCAACCACCATCACCACTCTTCTACTTGTATATTTTTATATCTTTGTCTTAAACTTGTTGAAGTGGTTTGAAATTGATAGATAAGGAATCTCATTTTAAGTCGTTTTTACGAAATATTAATTTCACTAGGATAAATTTAATTAAACAAGTCTTTGTATATAATAAGAGAATTTCTGTCAAATGAAATATAAAAACAATTGTCACTCTTTTCTTCTGCGATTTGTCTTTCATGCACGACAGCAATTGGGATGAGGTTGCCTTTGAATATATTTTCATCTCAGCAGAGGAAAATTTTTATACGAGAATTTCTACTAATTAATTAACTAAATTCCACATCACGCGGAAGTAACGGTCTAATAAGCGTTTTAATCGAATTAACCGGTTCGGTCACCTGCAAATTACGAAAATTTGGGCAGTTGCGAATTAAAATCAGCGCACAATTTGCGCACTCAACGCCAAACAATCGTGTCAATTGTGGTCTGTGCGAGCCAAGAGGTAAACGCAAAAATCTCTCTTATCTCCCATAGGTCGATGGAGGCTTCACAGTCAACGCACATCGCGGGGTTTTGGCTACTCGATTTGCGCTTCTCGGTGAACAAATCGAGAAACACTCAGTCGTTGATGGCGGACACCTTCGGTTGTCGTGGAAACGCTTCCCGAGGAGGTAGACTTCACGTTTCCCTGCTGACTAATGTTTGTATCTCGCTAGGATTGTTGACCTCGTGCTCGACTTCGCTTACACCGGAAAGGTCCAGGTTACAGAAGACACGGCTGAACGAATTTTCTTGTTCGCCTTCATACTGGACTGTTGCGAACTTCAGCGATTGTGTGTCGACTTTATTGCTTCAAGGTGAGGGGATTCCTGTCGATTGTTGATCGCTCTCTTTAGAATGAATGAACCAGAGAAGCGAACGATGCGTTTGGACATTGCCCGAGCAACGAAAGGCGAAGTATTTTACTCTGTTCTGTGGCGCAGTCTTTCCGACAAAGATTTCTTACGTGAAAAGTTCGATTTGGACGAGGTCGTAAGTTTCCTCAAGGCGTCCACGTTGAAAGCAGACAATCTGTTTCGTCTCATTTGCACCTGGGGGGAGGACCACGAGGAGGACTTGAAGAGGAATGGGGGTCTACTTGCCGTTTTCACGCGTCTGATTGGCTGCATCGAAGTAGCCGAGTTATCACAAGAGGCGGTCGATGAGTTCGAACGTGGCTACTCACCTTTCAGACTCAATCCAGATTGCGGGTGAGTCTTCAGCGGTTCTGTAATGCGTTAATTTCTGTGTTATCTTGACGCACGACATATTTTTGCCTTTCAGAAAACATTTTGCCGCTCTAAAGGACCTATCTCGCCGGAAAAACCGCAAACGCTTTCTCGTCTACGGCCGGGCGAATGGCGGTGCCATCAAAACCGGATGTGTCATGACTTTGCCGCAGTTTGAACAAGACGGGCAAATAGAAGTTCGCTTCCCGTTCTTCTGGTATCGCGGCGTTGCCAGTCTGAACGGTGAGTCGTCTGTCGCGACCTTTTCGTTTTTTTTCGTACGAAGGAAAGGTCACATAAACGTGTTTTTATGTCTTTAAGGCAACGTCTACTGCATTGGTGGACAAAGTCTCCGCCAATCGGATGCGTTGCCGACAGTCACTGTGATCGATGGCTGGACAGGGCGCGTCACGCAGACGACACCACTCCAGACCCCACGCTGTTGGGCAGCTGTCGCCGCGTCTGGCAACGAACTGTTTGTCTGTGGCGGCCACGGCGGAGAAAGAGGCGGGGTTGTTTTTCTGTCGAGCTGCGAGCGCTGGGTGGAAGGAAGGTGAGTTGTTTGTGGCCGTCGCGTTGTTGTTGTTCGCTTTTTCGTTCTATGTCACAGTCTCCTTCGTCTTCTTTTTCGCCCGCAGTCCATCCTGGCGACCGCTGCCACCACTGAAGACAGCACGCTGCGCTGCAGCCGCGATTGTCTTGTCTGGAGACAACGTCATTCTACCCAACGCACCGCAACTTCTCTTGACAGGGGGTGTAGTTAAAGATGAGCATGGCCTGTCCGACGTGTCGCTGCTGAGTCTTGGGGGCGACGGAGATGCGCGACGTTGGATCGAATTGGCGCCAATGAACCACGCGCGCTTCGGCCACGGAATCGCTCTCTTCGCTGGGCGCATTCTCGTTGTGTCCGGTGCAGGCTGCGACTCTGTGGAGATGCTGACGACCCCGCGGGCAGTCGGAGACCCCGGCCAGTGGACTGACCTAAACCCAATTGGTTTTACATCCCCCTGGTTGGTACGCCTCGCAGTCTACCAGAATCGTCTGCTGGCTTTCGGTAAGTCGTGATAGAAATTTTATTTACCTTTATCACCTGCGATACCGAATTCCATCTTATTCGCATTAAAGAATGTCTTGGCCGTGACCGTGGCAACTCACAAATTGAGGAATTCCTCGCCGACACAACCGGACAAAAGGCGGACGAGGAGGTGAGATGTTTTCATGTTTAATTCGCCTTTGATGCACTTCTATGTTGTTGACGGCTGACGCATCGGCTTTGCTGTGGCAACCGCGGTGTTTGTTGTGTTTTATAAACACGCAGCCAAAGATTCACTCTTATTTGGTTCTTTTCTGCTTTTTGCAGGTTGATTTGACGCGGTTCAGGTGGCGCCGCATTGCCGGTTGTCCGGATGCTCTCAAGAGATTAGAAGGCGCCGTCGTCGTTGACATCGGCTGGGAACCCCCTTTATAACCCCGAACTATTTTAATATATCAAATACATTGTTCAAACACAATCAATTATTTTATTTTTAATATCGGCAATTTGAAGCTTTGTTGCTTTGATTTTTACGCTTTTACTAACTAATTAGGCTGCAACAACAGCCTGCGTATGAAATAGAAAACCATAAAACAAAGGCTATATTTGATGAATATAATTTAATATGACTGCGTTTGTTTGCTGGGAATGTGACGATTGAAATTCGATGAATAAATGCATGTTACTGAATCTTCAAAAGCATACCTAAATATCAGGGTAATTGTAATTGAGGTAAATTGCTTTTGTACTGATACCTGGTGTACAATGTGGGCGGATAATTGTCATGTCGTTGTAGTCCCAACGTCTTTTGTAGATCAGTTGAGTCCATCAGAAACCTATATAAGTGGATTCTGAGACGTTGAGATGATCCTAAATTAATACTTTTTAATCGTATTTTCATGCATGAAAACATTTTTATCCAGACATTTATTGTGTTGCTCTCCTGTTACCGAGTGGTGGTTGCTAGCTTTCACAATTTTATCGTTTTTACCTTAAATAGTGGTGACAGCGTATCGCGAACCTTGTGCATCGCATTAAGTTGACTTAGTCAAATTTTAGCTACACGGCCCTTCACGTCTGTGGTGGTTGCTAACTTAAACTTTTACTTGTGTTTTGCGATGCTGACTATTGAACTACACTTTTAAGAATATTCTATACGACGTGGCTGCATGTCTTCTTATTCTGTAAAAGTTCTCGGTTGGCTAATTCAGTAACACCGGTAATACAGACAATTCGTGTATTCTATATTAAGGGTTTATTCAACCCTCTATACAACCCTTCTATATTCGGCGTCGCAACTATGTCAGTAACGAACCTCGAATCCTTAGCAGTTAATGCAACTTCCTGAGAAGTCTCGGACTACATTGAGCGTTACGAAATTTGGCTATCACTCAAAATAATCTCGATTAACATGCAAATTCTTGGTATCAGCAACAAGTCCCGCTATTATCGGTTTAAACGTCATGAAGCAGCTCAGGTTTCAACTGAGTTTCAATTAATTACCGGCAGTTGAGTCCGAGTTGAAAGATCTGGTCCAAGAGTGCACCAGAGTGACTGGTGAGAATGAAATTTCCCAAAGTCAAACTCGAGGTTGCCGGAGATCGCATGTTCTTGAAGCGGAGGATTATTGTCTTCGGCTAACGAGACTCTGTTGAACTGGCTCTGAACCAATTAGTTGAGCGTAATATACAGACTTCAGTAAGCTGTTCACAATAAGCCACCCCCGTTGTGACACCACAAAAATCCGACTGTTGTACACCCAGGATATGTTGTTACAGACGACATGCACTACTCCGGAACTAGAAGACATCCTCTATACATTCAAGGAGTCGAATTCTTCTCCAAAATTGATCTTAAAGATGCCTACTTACAGATTCAACTGGATGAAAAATCCAGTTTGCTGACTTTTATAATACACTTTCTGGGTTATTCAGGAACAACTTTCTACCTTTTGGGCTAAATGTTGCCCT
>JAPUBX010002184.1:0-16794 GCA_028672205.1 Proteocephalus fallax | reverse complement strand
TCGCATCCTGCAAAACTTGGTTCCTCTTCCCCCGAAGAAGTCAACTTTTTCGTTCGGCTAATATGGGATGGAACGCCTGCTTCTTAGTTGGGATTTGCACGAAGATTCTGTAAATTGTTTTACAGGTCGTGGCCACACGTAGAAGAAGTCGTGGAAGTTGCCACCGCTGTGTCTGCCAACACCCCAGGGTCGCTCGTAGACCTCGAGTTGGTTGAATTAAATTCCGGTTGATGCAGTAGTCTCACTGGTAGCTTTACCTGTCGAACCCTGTCGGTCACTGGGTTCCCCCCCGGGCCTTTCGTCCGCTATGGCCTCCGTCTATCCAAACTCTCTCTCTCTCTCCTTTCCCTTCAGTCGCCGGCGGAACTTGCTGGGCTCCAGCGAGAAATGGCCGATTTGCGGAGCAAGTTGTGTGAACAGGTCAAGACGAATAGGCGCCTAAAGACGGCCTACAACGCGCTTGCCCACAGCTCCCTCAAGCCATTTGTCAATCTTTCCCAGTCCCTCGATCGTTCTGGCCAAGGTGAGCTTCTCATCACTGTGTCGTCAAGCTGTCGTCCGACAACTTGACGTCAGTTTGGTTAGCTTTAGGATCGATGCAAAAGTTGGCGATTGCTTGCATTTTATTTGCCCTTAACAAATGTACGATAAGACGTCTCGAAGGGATTGGGATAAATTAGCTAGAGCATTCTCATCCATGAGTTTAACTTCTTATTTATTTTCCTTCACAGTGTGATACACATATACATAGTTTTTCGTGGCTCAATTTCCAGTTATTTTCGCACCAGACCGCTTTGATCGTTATCAGCATCCATCAAGCAAACAATAAATTTGCAGTTATCGTTCACTACTGTTACAATTAACTTAATCCACGCGTTGGATAATGAAGCGCGCAGACATCAGCCGTCTCGAATCCTCCCAATTGCTTGGTTTCCCCTTTTTCGCATTCTCCCAGTCGATGTAAACTTCCCCGCCTGTTTCTTTGTTTTGCTCCCGCCAGACGTCGTGTGTGATTCACGGTCGAAGAGCTTCGCGTGTTGCAGCGGAGTCTGCGTCTGCACAAACCGCACACAAACTGCACACCTCGACGAATACGCCAGCAACCACGACGACGACGATCCTGTGAACGGACCCGGGGCCTCTTGGAAAAAACTGCACACCTATTTCAGGTTACTCTCTATCGAATTTCAGCTGCCGAGGTAGGCACCCATTCATGTTTGCTGGTATACAAAAAAATTATTGAGTAGAATAAGTACCTTTGTCTGACGCTCCCAGTTCCCTGGTGCCATTGCTCGCGGAATTGTTGTTTAATGCCATCCTCGGAACGCACCAGGTGACAGCAGGTCTGTTATCTATTTTGCCACTTCGGTCGCAACCAGGAGCCTGGCTTTTCCCCGGGACGCCTGAGACACGCAGGTTGATGGGATTTCTTGGTGCGCTCAAGTACGTGTCAAGTTGGTGGGGTCGAAACGAGGTTCGCGCTGCCAAAAGCCGACATGAAACGCCTTGTCTTGCAGTCCATCTACGCATTGCGAAGCTGGATAAGTGCGACAAAGAGGAAGAAGAAGAAGAAGCAGCTGTCTGTTTCATCGGTGTCGAGATTGTCGTGACCAGAAGTTGTTAGTACTTTGGCTGCCTCTTTAGCGCCACTCGGCGTCTCGCAAGGATCTGTGCCATAGAATTTGAACCGTGGAATGTGGATCTCCTCCTCCTCCGCTGCCAGGGTTTTCATTCGGGAGATTATAGGCACACGTTTGAGTGTCCTGGCCTAGGAGGACAACAACAGCGCAGGTGGTTATCGTAGAGTTCGCTTTAATTGCCCCTTCATTTGCACGCCTTGATGTAGCAGGAAGCCAGTCGGTGTGGGAATGTCTCTCTCGGTGCCTCCGCCCAACACCAAGCCCACTGCGACACGGTCGATGACTCAACCCCGAGTGCCGCAGCAGCAGCAATCGCCTTTGCCACGGCAACACTCGCCTCAACCGGCCCGTCGTTGTGTCTCCTCAAACAACTCTATGCTGCCATTATGAGTGTGTTGCCTCAATTTGACAGCGATGGCTCCATCGAGGTTAGCTAGTCTCGTGCTATGTCTGTCATCTGGGAGTTGTGTGTTCGTTGTTGCCGGGTCAAGTCCGGAGATCATTGGTCTGAGATAATAGGGGAACAGGGATGATAGTCTTGCTGATTGGATCACTTAACAGACACCGCCTTTTAGCGTTCTTTCAGAGAGACGATTAACCGCAGTCTCCTGGTCAATGTTTCCATGGATCCTGGCGATGTCCGCGACACCAGCATCAATCAATCCCACGGACGCCCCATCTCCCTGGGTCCTGCCACATCTTCTGCATCCATCCAATCTGACCATTCGGGTAAGTTGTGATAGCGGCATCGTGAATTAGTCTTTCTCGGTGTTTAAATGTTCTGTTGTTGTTGTAATAGTCGGGATTGGTTTGACACTTATTGGACAAAGACGGTAAAATCTTTATTTCATCGGCACATCAACGCACTAGTCATTAGCCTGTAATGCTGAACTCGTTTTCCGGAGTATAGTTCCGGCGCTATAGCATTTAATATATCCTTAGGAGGTCAATGCGGGAACTTAGAAGTTGCCAGTTGTGGCTATTGACGTGTTTTCCCCGAGTTTCCACTGCCGTGGTCTCATTCCAGAAAGACTCTTCGTTTAATGCAGTTCTCGCAACCAAGTTTGTGTTTGAGTTCAAAAGAGGGTGGGTGGCCCAATTGTGTGGCCTCTGCATCCTTTTCGTGCGAGAGAGAGAGAGAGAGACCCCTGCCTTTAATCCGTCCACATGGGTGGCGGAGATTTCTTGAGGCCGCCGACTTGCCCGCTAGCTATATGCCCAGGAACCTCCAAAACCGAAGAATAAAGACCGCCCTCGCTGTTTGCTTTTCAGCTGCCACCACCACTCGCCTCATTTCCCCACTATTGACGAGGTTAGTCGGCTGCTTTTACGCTTTGTGGACGATTGCCACCTTCAACGCCAGCGTCACGCAGGTTGCCGGCGCCGAGGTAAACAACTCCATGTCGCCGCACATCCTCTGAGAGAGAGAGAGAGAGAGACATGTTGCGGGTGGAATATCTCTCAAATACGTGTCCCCTAACTGAGCCACACCCAACAACCGATTCTTCTGCATAGAGGCTACAGCAAATCAGAGTGGCCAATCCCTCCGACGAGTCCATCTTGTTCATCAGTAGTTACGCCTGGACACAATCTGGTCTCAAATCTTCTTATTAGTGACCAGTAGAAAAAGAAGTTACTGTTATTATTATTATGACGGATCGGGTAATGCTGTGTTTTTGCGCTGCAGAACAAGTGTGACCAGCTGGTCTTGTCGATGTCGGACACCCTACCGGTAGCCGAGCACAAGGCCCTGGTTGCCAAGTACGAGGCCCGCTGCCAGGCCCTCACGGAGGCCAATGACGAACTGAAGCAGACCTTGCTGGAATCATCCTACCGGCAACACGCCGACTCCATCGCCTCGATGCAGGCCACCACCGTCGCCAAAACCGACTACGAAGAGGTCTACGAGAGGCTCAGGATGGCAGAGACTTCCTCGAGTACTTTCGAAAATAAAGCCAATCACCTACAGGTCAGCTGGAGCCTTGAACTCGTTTTTTTTGTTGTTGCAATTTAAGTCGATACTGTCTTTATTTTGCTAAAAACAAAAGTGGATTGTGTAGTTTTATGACTTGTTCGTTTCAGAGTTCAACGTTTAATAGCAACATTACTCAGCTTGATTTTCATCTTGTGATGATCGTATGGATTCCGTCTTCAGTAGATGGCCCCCCCCACTCTTAGTTCATTAGCGGCAACTGAAGGCGCATCAAAGTCTTCATAGAATACTGCTGCCCCGCAGTTCGGACTGTTTGATCAGCCCTAGGCTTCTTTTCTCTCGCTTATCATCACAATTTGACTAGCTGCTCCCTTCAGATTAGATTTGGACGTCCTTAAATCGTATTCCTAAAATCCACAAAACTGCCAGCACCGCCGATCATCAGTTTACCGACATCCTGGTCCTCCTAAAATAGCAATGCCCGCAGAAGATGAAGGTGTGTCTACACTGCGTGTGGGAGGGGATTATCCAGCTTCATGATTGTCGAGATTATAGACGAGTTCGTGATGTTTCTTGAGAATTTGGTACCGATGGCGTCCCTAGCGCCACCCAGCTTTGTCCCTTGCGTATCGAAGCCTCAGATCAGATGTTTCAAAAGCTTTTTGGGTCTTCGTTTCCTACATTTGCATAAGTTATTATAAAATTCGACAGGATTAGGCATCATTTAATAGTGCTAAACCAAACCTCCTATTGGAGGATAAACGGCGTTTCTCGGGCCTATGCTCATTGGTGCTCCTCTACGAAGTTCCATGGATTGGGTGAGTGTAGCAGGAGACTGTAGCCGATAATCCAGTGATTGTGGGGTAGGCAAGCATCACTGTTGGATGGTGTAGCAGATCTGCCTACTTTTTCCAGACCCAGCTTCTGGAAACCTCCCGTCAGGTGACCGCTCTCAGTGCGGACCTGGAGCATGCGAATTGCGACCTCCGTCGCCTCCACACCTTCCTGGCCCACCTCGCCCACACTCGCCACGCCCTCGACGAGCTGGCCTCTCGCAGCGCCACCTTCGCGCGTCACCTCTCGGCGGCAAGACAGCGGGCCACCGAGGTTGCCGCGCAGATTGGTTGCGCACCGATTGGCACAGCGTGTTCGCGGCAGGAGGTCGCCCTCATGGAGTGCCTCTGCCTCTACGACTCCCTGCTTGAGGATTTTGAGTCCGCGGAGGCTCGATTGGCCGTGCAGCTGGAGGCGGTGCAGCTGGAGTACGAGGCGCGGTTTGAGCGCCAGGCTGCCGAACTCGATGAGAAGGTGACTTCGTACCAGGCCACCGCCAAAGAGGTCGAGGCGAGATACTCGACGCTGCTGGATGGACAATCGGCAGGTGAGATTCACTTTTTTGCGGATTCTACTCCATCACCACCACCGCCGCCGTCAATTAGACGGTAGAAGTGGCTGTTGTCAGTTTATCGTCGAAGCAGAGGGTGCTGGGCGGCTCAGATGCTTGCCAAGTGTCGCACCTCGTCTGGCTAAAACTAAAATCTCTACGCTTTCTGTGTCCGTCCATATCGTAAAATGTTTGGACGTCCGACTTTTGACCGAGACACCGGCGCCATAGTTGATTTGGTGTTCTGCGGGTACACCTTACGAGGTGTCCCCATCCTGACCGGCGCCAATAAAGGGATTGAGGGAGGGAGTGAGGGTCACGTGAAGCAGGTGAGGGCGTGGTGGTGGTCGCCGTGGAGGAGAGTTGGTGACCGAGTGGAGGCTGGGGATGGGTCACTGTCACGAATTCCGGTCAACTTGTCGTTATTTGGGTAGCCTGTGATTTTCAGTGCCAACCGGCAACATAAAAAACTCTGAATTGTTCTCTAGTAGTAGTCAGCATGTCGTCTTACCAATGCGGCTCCTCTCTTTCCCAACCCTCGGATAGCCGAAGCGCGATGCGCACGATTGATTCGGCGAGAGAAGGAACTGACCGACGAGTTGGAGTCCAAGGAGGCCAAACTCAATGACCTTGGGGCTGAACTTGACGCGGTGCGCATGACAGCCGCCGAAAGCCAAGTCGAGCTGCAGCGTCTTAATCACCGCCTCATGCCGGTAATGCAGGCCAAGAGTCGTCGCGGCGCGGCCAACGCCACCAACATCAGTCCCACAGCGACGAGTAGACAATCGGTCGCCATGACTGAGTTTGCGCTCTCGAAAGAGGAGGAGGAGAAGGAAGCGAATCGCCGATCCGATGATGCCCCCCCCACAACTCCCAACCCTGCCGTACGTATAACCACATTATTCATTGTGGATATATACCAGAGAGAGAGAACGAACTAACGGTTATGCTGCCAATTAATCAACCATCCTTCAACGCCATCTTCACATAGTTGAGAGAGGATGCGGGACCGTGAGATAGTGTTGAAGGCAGAGGAGAAGTCCAAGAATGCGGTCGGTCGATTAAAGCCGCATTATGAATGCGAGAAACATATTGATTAATCGTTTCTTTTTTATAAAATAACCTGTTAGACAGGGATTTGCACTTTAGAAGGGACTCAGATAGACTTGCGTCAACAATCAAGTGTTTGCGGTATTCAGTTAGCTGTTTTCGCGAGTATTGTCGTTTGATCAAGGGTAAATCCATGAAATTGATGAGTTAAAACAGAGGAATTGTTTTTTTGCTAAATGTAGTAGAAAGATCGATGAAGATGTTTTGAAAGAACAGTTTTCTATAATAAAGCAAAATAATTTCTTTTTGATGGCGGTGGCCGTCAGAAGGCCCCGCTTGAAGCGTCGGTGTAGCTAGCCTGTGAGTAAACTGTGTGTAGGAATCAACACCCGACTGGATTCTTGTTTGGGTATGCGAGCTTGAGAGCACAGAAGTTTTTTTCGATTAAGCAGGCAAGGGAGGCTGGAACGCAGTCGGGGAATCTGCCGGTGTCATTGTATGAGTCTTTCTTGTCTGCTTTAGGTCTGTTTTTCGCGGCAAGACCTCGCGAACAACAACGCCAAGACACACAAGCATGATCCGCGGCCCTTTCGGTGCGATCAGTGCAGCAGGCAGTTCTCCGGCCGCCCCGGGTTATCTCGACATCGTCGCTTACACAGCGGCATCAAACCCTACGCCTGCCGCCACTGCGACCGCAGGTTTCCTCGACTGGACAGTGCCAAGAAGCACGAGAGAATCCATACCCGCGAGAAGCCCTACAAGTGAGTTTTTGAGCTTTCCTTCGTCGTCCAACTCCTCTTCTTCAGTCACTTTTACCTCCCTCTTTTCGTGTAACTCCTCTCCTTTATCGTCACCAGCTTCCTCCTCCTCCTGCTCCTCCTCGTCGCCCATCTCCTCCTCCCCCTGTTGCCACCCCGCAAACTCCTCTTCTTCTGTCCCATCTTAACGCAGCTGAAATGGGATGCGAGTGCGTGAAATTTTATCGAAAGCCGAGGTGAAGTAGATAAATTGCAATTGATTATGTAGTGCGTGTCACTGCCTATCCAAAACGCGCGCCTTCGATCAACTTGATCATGCTGATTATTAACTTTGTTTTTCCATAATCCCGAGTTCGACGAAGCAACTCAACATGGTAGGCATGGAATCCACCAAACGTGTGGGCTAGAGAGATACAATGTTTGATGGCTGGCAGGGACGCAAGTTGACCGACGGTAAAAATTAACTGGCAAACTTTGTTAGATGCGTAGGTGTGACGACCCGTAATCTCTCGCACCGTCAGCATCACCACCACCACCACCAACCCCTCACGGCCTCCCCCGAGGGTCCACTCAGCAGTCGATTGGAGGGCTCGGCCACGGACATGGACAACACCCTACCGGCAGTTGTCGAAGACTCCGACGATGTCTCCGTATCATCCACCGCAGCATCCGATGCCTCCTTGTCGAGTAGACATTCGGTCGCCATGACTGAGTTTGCGCTCTCGAAAGAGGAGGAGGAGAAGGAAGCGAATCGCCGATCCGATGATGCCCCCCCCACAACTCCCAACCCTGCCGTACGTATAACCACATTATTCATTGTGGATATATACCAGAGAGAGAGAACGAACTAACGGTTATGCTGCCAAGTATTGGTCAAGTAATGCAAGGTTTTGTAGTCCAGTGAAACTGAAAATCTGGGTACAGTTGCGGGTTGTCTGAATTACGATTCGTAGGGGGTTGCTGCTGCCTGCATGTGGAAGCGGTGGATGCGCTTTGAAAAAACCGGCTCACCGGATCAAGGGTGTCTGGAGACGCATTGGGTCTTCTAAATCCCCGACGACTACTGCTGGTGTTCGTCGACATGAAAGGCGGGTTTGTTCTGCGACCAGGAATCATTTGGTTGAGCATGGCGCGTGTCGTCCCCTCTGTGTTTGATGATGAGGCAGCCTCCTCCTCCTCTGCGACTGTCCTTCCAAAAATGCGTATTCATTGAAATACCTGGGCTCTCTGAAACTCGTACTAGCCAATCGCGCCACTATCCGCCCACCAGGAAATTGGCGGACTGGCGGTTTTAAAGGGACCCGATCACTATCTGGCGCCTTCGATTTGCGACATCAATGAAACAAGCCCCGTTTTATAGCTTTTCTTACCGTGTGTTGTGATTGGTTCCCTGTCTTTTCTCTCAACTCTTTTACGATTGGCCCATTTATCATTGGTTTATTGGACCCCAACCGGATAAAAACAGCCCATTATTGTTCCTCTGGAGATTTCTTTCTGTATGTGGGCTGAGCGCTGTTTTTTGTCACGTTCTAAAGAAGCTACAAGTACAACTACTTCTACTAGTAGTTGTAGTCGTTGTTGGAACGGCTTTTCCATGAATATTACTCTTGGGACAAGTATTAAAAGTGTAAAAATGGCAGCGTCCCCTCCAATGCCACCCGAAGAGGAGTTGGAAGCGGCCGCTACCACGAGGTTGACCAAGAGGCGTTACTGGGGCTGGTGGTTTGAATTCCGCCGTTTAGCGACTCGACGCCCAGCCGAAATGGGACGATGATGATGATGATGATGATTTATTGACTCGACAAAAAAAGCACTGGTAATTTTTGTGGATCTGAAAACAGCGCAGCTGACTGGTCTACGAAAAATAAACCTGACAAGTGCACAAATGGCAATTCTGCTCTTTATTCGATGTTCCATCCGGTGAGCACGCCTCTGACGCTACATGGGAGGACAACATTCTTGAGATGCCTGTTGTGATCATCCCTGGAGCAATAAATGCCCGAATTGCCGTCGCGTTGCTGGGGTGTAGCTGGGTTCACGCCTGTTATCCTCCAGGCACTTGGTGTGCGTCACGTGTACCGTATTACGCCAAAACATCCTGCTCTTCTGGAGAGAAACAACTCCTTATAGCGATCCCTGAGCTTTTGAGTGTGTCCATCGTTGCGAAAATCGTTCCGTTTGCGAGCTTGAAGCCTCGATGTAGCTAGCCTGTGAGTAAACTGTGTGTAGGAATCAACACCCGACTGGATTCTTGTTTGGGTCAGCGAACGTGAGTGCGTATATCGTCGGCTGTCACGTAGTCGGGGAATCTGCCGGTGTCATTGTATGCGTCTTTCTTGTCTGCTTTAGGTCTGTTTTTCGCGGCAAGACCTCTCAAACAACAAGTCAAAGACACACAAGCAGGATCCGCGGCCCTATCGGTGCGATCAGTGCGACAGGCAGTACTCCAGCGGCGACAGCCTCAATCGACACCGCCGCATACACAGCGGCATCAAACCCTACGCCTGCAGCTTCTGCGATCGCAAGTTCGCTCAACTGAGCCAAGTAGAGCAACACGAGAGAATCCATACCGGCGAGATGCCCTACAAGTGAGTTGTTCAGCTTTCCTTCGTCGTCCAACTCCTCCCCCTCTTTCCTGTTGCTACCCCGCAAACTCCTCTTCTTCTGTCTCTCCTCATCCTCCTCATCCTCCTCTTTATCCTCTACAAGGTCGTTCATTCAGTGGACTTTCAGAGTTGAACATATCTGCCTTTCCAGATGCGACCCAACAGACTGGTCTCGTTACTAATAACGATCATCGGCCTATTGAGATAATAAGAAAAAAATCAGCAGTCAACAATTTCAATAGAGACATTTCCATTCAGACAAGCTGGAAAAGTAGGGGTTGACGTGGGCCAACTGGTATGATGGCGTTTAATAGCGCTGTCTTGGATTGAGGGCGTAGATAACCCACTGGAGAACTAAATTATTTTAAAAAGCCTACGGATGCTTGAAACGTCAGAACATGCGTAGCCAGGAAAATTGCAATTAATTATGTAGTGCGTGTCACTGCCGAAGATTGGGTCATGAGAGGTCTTCACAATGCGTGTTTCTTTGGGCTGCTTTTAGATGCGCGACGTGTTTTAGGGCCTTCAGACAGCTGTCCGGTCTACATTCCCATCAGCGGCAACACATGAAAGGAAAGCCCCACCGCTGCGAAAAATGCTTCATGGCCTACGACAGTAAAGACGAATTGGACGTCCACATACAGGCCAAGCATTCTAGAAACCGCTACGCAAAGGTATGTTTTCAGTCGCCAGGGTTTTGCAGTGATTTACACCCTCTCACAGCCTCTCTCCACATCTCCAACATGCCTGTCTTCGCCTTTAGGTTCTCGTTTGTCCAGTCTGCTCGAAACGCTACAACTCGGAAATTTACCTCGCAAAGCACATGGAACGCCACAAAAGTCCGTTAATACCCGTGCCGAATGATGGAGAGGAGGACCCCCTTGCGTCACGCGGGCGTCCACCGAAATCTGCCGCACGCGGAAAGTTCGATGGAGCACGTGGTGGACAAATCGGCCAAGTTTTGGCAACAGAACACGGCCGGGGTGAGCAGCAACGGCCAGTCTCTGGGGGTCGGCGGGCACGTGGGCGTCAACCGAATGCACGATGAATTGACCCATGAAAGAGAGCCAAAACTGAAAAAAACGCCCCTACCAATCGCCTTCTTCTCCCCGTCGCGCCACCCACAAATATACCAATTGGCTTTGCAGCGTAACCAGCGCTACTCTCCCTCTACCTATTCCCATCACATCAAGCACCCAACAGTCCGGTCTTATAGCAGGGTATTATTTTGTACATATTGTTATGTGGTTGGTTGCACCTCATCCTTCCACACGGTCTCATTGGCCCCCTCTCTCTGTAGCAAAACCCTGTTTTGGGTTCGCCGCCTTCTTCGCCTGTCCAATTAGCGAGCGGTCTGCATTTCGTCCAATAATCTTGCCACATTTGACGCAAACCTAAAAACCCCAACATCCCCCCCACCCACCGCTCTTCTCCATATTTTTTTATTTGACGACACACTACAGTCATTCTCCTTATTACGATTATTATTATTATTCTGGTCTCTGTAACAATTCTCAGTGCCATTTTCTGTATCTCTTTTTATCGCTACAACTGCGACACACTCGGCAACATGAGGGTAAACTACTATCTCTTTTCCAAGGCGCCCACATCGCTGGGATATAATTGGGCCGTGGATCTTATAAATACCAATAATTCAATACATCAAGTGTTTTTTCTCCCCATGATGAACTCTGCTGTCGGACTATAGTTTAGTAGGCAAATATATAGAGCTACATCATTGGTACTTAAATTATATGAGTAAGACGACAAAATCGAGTGTCGTGGCTGTTAGTCGCTCTCCCTTCCCCTTGATTTTCGTGCCAGAGTAACGAGCCAATATATATATAGTCTGGTCTCTAAATGTCTTGAAATAAATTGATTGGAGCAGATAACCGACTTCCACCGCAAACTACGATTCAGGTTTGCTATCATTTAGTTTCCCCCCGGCTACAAGGCCATCAGCTCCGAGATCCTCGTGTTACTGGCAGTCGTATTTTCTGCGCTAGAGGGCGTCGGCGTTGAGGTGTTGTTTTCCGGGTCGATGGAATACTGTAAACTCAAAGTCGGATTACATTTCCTGCCAGCGGGCCACTTGTCCTTCCGGTTCCCGGAAAATTTGGAGCGCCGAGTGGTCGGTCCGAATGATAAAACGTTTTCGTGAAGTAGACCAGTGCCAACATCTCGCGACGGGTAGCACTGTAGTTCCGTTCAGTCTTGTAGAGGTTGCGGCTACCATATTGGATGACATGTTCCTTGCCATCGTCTCCGGTCCGTGCAAGGACACCGCCAATGGCATGGCTACTGGCGTCCGTGCCCAGGATAAACGTAGGACCTTCACGGGTAGTACGGGGAAGTTGATGACTGGGGCAGCGGTGAGGGCCTCTTTGAGATCGGAAAAGGTTCGGTCGCAGTCGGGGGTCCAACGAAACGGGCGGGACTTCTCGGTTAGTAGTGTTAGTGGGAAGGCAAGGCGTGCGTAGGTTGGGATAAAGGATCTGTAATTGCTGGCTGGTTCTAGGAAAGACCGTACTTTATTGCTGTTAGAGGGAAGAGGCCAGTCATTCACAGCCTTGACCTTGTCGGGGTCTGTTTGGAGACCGTTGCGGCCTACAATGTGACCGATGAAGCGGATTTGCGGTTGTAGAAAGGCGCATTTCCGGGGGTTCAGCGTCAAACCTGCTCGTCCATACCGCGATAACACCTCTGCTTGATTCCGCAATGGTTCTTCGACTGTGGCGTCCCATACTATTACGTCGTCTGGGGTCCAACGAAACGGGCCTTGTATGTGTACCCATGTTCTACGATTACCGTTAGAAAACCCCCAGCGAAGGTCTAATATTTCTTAGGCCAAATCGAGTCTCGTGGCTGTCTGTCGCTCTCCCTTCCCCATGATTTCCGCGCCAGAGTAACACGAGCCATCAACCTTTGAATCAATGTAGATATAGTCTGGTCTCTAAATAAATTGATTGGAGCAGATAACCACAATTCAGTTGGGTTAGCATTTAGTTCCTCACCGGCGACAAGGTCATCAGCTCCGAGATACAGGTGTAACTGGCAGTCGTATTTTCTGTGCAAGACCATGAAAGGGGCAACCCTGGAACCGCAGAAAGTACAAATGCGAGAGGATTTCAAATAACATTCATTATTCAACCAGACACATGACAGAAAGTGGAGGTGAGAGAGAGAAATGAAGAGAACGGCAGCAGCAGACGTCAGCAACAAGACCCACTTGTCTCCCCAGGAGCGCTGACTCGCTCGGCGTTGGTTATGACGAGGCCGTGGCTGTCGGGGATCTGGGCGTGCTGGGATTTCTGTTGCTTCATGTATTGCAAAATTTTAGTTGCCATCGCGAAAAAGGCCTCCTCAACATTGTGGGAGTCTTTGGCACTCGTCTCGAGGAATTCGAGTCCCAAGGAGTTGGCGAGTTCCTAGAAAACGGGGGGAGTTGCCATTCAAAAGCACAAATATAATAAAAAAAAGACTTCTAAAATCAACGTGTGTCTGTCCTACAAAAGCATCTTCGCTCTGTTCGCGACACACGCTGGGTAACCGAAATAAGCCGGACGCGTTGCCCCTTTCTCGGTTAAGGCGCTTCAACATCTTTAGGGGTCACTAGGGAAAACACGTAAAAAACCTTCCAGCGCATCTTAATGGAAACATCAATGAAACCGGATTATCCTCTAGCAGGTGATAGTCAAATGAAAGAATATAGATTGACTGTTAATTCCCTCGTCAAAGGTATGTAAAAACGGTTGTGGGACTTAGAAGTATCAGGAGTTTCATTCTGGTTAGGTTTTTACGAAAAAAAAGCATCGGAACTCTTGCCAGACGTAAAGCAATTGCTGGGTATTTTAAAATCAATTTACCTTGCCCTGTTCGATGGTTACAACTCGACTTTCAACGAGGTCCGACTTGTTTCCAACCAATATAGTTGCGGCGTCAGGTCGCGCATACCGCCTGATTTCATCGAGCCATGCCTGAATGTTGCTGAAGCTCTCCTAAAAATGAAACAGACACTCCATTTGCAATCGGAGTCGAAATGTCCTACCTGTTTTCATAGCATAGGTCATCAAGCGGTTGGGTGTGCATGAAAACAAATTAGCCTCGATGAATTCTGGTTAGTAGTAACACACGTTATGCATGAAAATGGTGCGGGCTCGATAAAGACTGAAAACAAATACAATAAATCGGTCTATTCTTTGAGCAGTGATAATAATGCGAACTCGCGAACATACCTCATTTGTAATGTCATAAACAACAATAATGCCGTGTGCACTGTGGAGGGGAGGGGACACATCGAGGGAGAGAGAGGCACTCTGTGCGTGGCTGGGTCCGTTCTTGCTCTGCCAAGGGGGTATGCGGCGAACAATCTTTGTTCTGCGAACAGTCCCTGTCGCAGGCGTTTCTCCGTCCTCTTTCGTATTGTCACGCAAAGAAGATACCGGTCGACGTTTCGTCGTCGACTTTCTCGTAGACACGGCCATTACTGTCAGGAGCTTCCTAGTTGTCTTTGTCATCGATTTCGTCATTTTCTCGACATAGAATAGAATCGGAACCGTGCTGAAGCGCGGACTTTTGGGATCGTCGATCACGCCATCGTGAGCTTTGTGAAACCATTGATACTCCGTATTATTTTTTATATTGAGGGGAAATGGTGAAGCTAATCAAACAGGCGAACCGAAATATCCTGCCAGAAATGGCCGTATTTACGAGAACGCCGACAACAGAAAGTCGACCGGTTTCTTCTTCGCGCGACAATACGGAAGAAGACGGACGGAAGTCAATTAAGGTGCTAATTCCCGAGATGGCGGCGGAGATTGCGAAGATGCGCATAGAGATGCAAGCCCTGAGGCAGAGTAAAGAAGATTTGCCGATTACCCCTGTGTATTCCCCACGACCGTATCCTGTCAACCCTGTTACTGCCTGTCCTTCCATGGTGAATGAAATTCCTCTAAGTCCTGCAGATTCCTCATATTCTTACATAAACATGTCGTCCTATTATAACACAATATACCATTAATGAACACTTACAGAAAACCGGAGGAGCAAGCAGGATTTACCATCTCCGGAATCGCTAATAAGAAGGAGCTTGAAAATATAATCACTAAAAATTAATTGATTTTATAAATATAAATTACTGTTCAACAACTGCAATTGTACACTTGTGACATAATCTGAAAAGAAGACTGGTGATAAATCGGCAGAAATTCAAACTATGCAAACTTAGCTTACTCATTACAAACATACTTTAATTAACCGATTCAAAAGGACTCTACGTGATGTTATTTATTAGTCTTAAACGTATATTTTCGTAAGAATGCTAGCCATGATTATATAATCAGACATGATATCGTTTCTAAAGTCCATAGTAAAGTAATTTTAGGAAACAAAACGTTCGACGGTGTCGAATGCTTTAAGAGAATATACCACTATACCAAAGAGATAAGCATTTTCTTTTCAGTGTTTGCTAATTGTAGGAGTTTCAATTAAAAGGGTTTAATGCTCATTTAGTATGAAATATGTCATCCAGTAAGTAAAACAGCATATGAACTTTCTTTAAGCGGATGTTTCGAAATACGCTGTGTAGTGTCCTCGTAACTTCGAAGACCTGGAGAAATAGGGGTGAGAATGTATGGTAATTCGAAGAGGTCGGGGCCCAAAAATCAGAATGGCACATGGCCAAACACGAAGATCGGGAATGAATAATATTGTTTATTATTCAATCCTGGAAAATAGCCGGTGCGACATTCAGCCAAGAAGGTAGAAAGTTGTACCTGAATAACCCACAGGGTGTATTAATAACTGTCAGCAAACTGGATTCGTCATCCAGTTGACTCTGTAAGTAGGCATCTTTTGTATCAATTTTGGAGAAGACACTCGACCCGTTATAATCACCACATATCATGGGTGTACAACCGTCGGATTGTATTGGTGTCACAATGGGAGTGGTCCATTGTGAACAGCTCACTGGAGTCAGTATATTACGCTCCATCAATTTGACTTTGGGAATTATCAGTCCACCAGTCACTCTGGTGCACTTTTTGACCAGATCTTTGAACTCGGAATCAACTGCCGGTGATGAATTGAAACTCAGTTGAAACTTGAACTGCTTCATGACGGTCAAACCAATTATAGCTGGACCCGTCGCCGACACCAAGAATTTGCATAGGAATTTGGTGCCGTCTCGTATAATATTGATCATACAGAAGCCAAGGATTTTCAGTGAATGACCAGTGATACCAATAATCAACTGGTCGGTCTTCTGTATACGAGGACAAGGACAGAACTTCTTTAATGCATGCATAGGAATGAGTGATTCCACACTCCCAGTATCAACAATAAAGGACATCTTTTTGCCATGCGAATTCGTAAGTTCCTTGGAAATATGGCTACCACTCTGACTGCAAGAACTCATCAGAGCCATATCGGATATATTGTCGTCTGAATCGTTAGTAATCGCACAAACCTTGGATTTGCAGACCGACTTGATGTGGCCTATTTTGCCACAATTATAGCATTTCGCATCACGGAATTTACATTGCTGCCGTGAATGCAATTTGCCACACGAATGACAAGTATGCAATGAATTATCAGTTTTCGTTTTGCGATTTTTGAATATCGGCGTGTTTGGTCTCCTTGGGATATTTATGGAGTGAAACACTGGATCTGGAGTTTGAGAAATTTTGATAATATTCGAGACATCTTCGAATTGCATGCATATGGCACGAGCACTTTGGAATGTAGGATTTTTAAGCAATAGTAATTGTCTTTGGAGATTTGTATCATTGATGCCTGCAATTAAACGGTCGCGCAATTGCGTGTCTAACTGAGCTTCAAAGTTGCATTTTGCTGCCTGGGTCTGAAGTAGAAGTATAAAATCTCGAATTTTTTGGTCGGATTTTCGAATTATAGTATGGAATATGCTTCGTTCAGCAGCCTCAAAAGCTATAGGCTGAACATGCTGAATAATAGCTTCCTGGATCTTGGCAAGTGGCATTTTAATAGGAATATCCGGATAAACCAAGTTTTTCACCAGAGCATAAGCATCTTTTCCAATTGCATTCAGAAAATAAGCAGCTTTCTTATCTTCAGCGAGATTATCTTGGGTAAAAGCCCAAATTTCGAAACGCTCAATATAGTCTGACACTTCTCTTGAAGTTGCATTAACTGATAAGAATTCCAGGTTCATTTTTGACATAGTTGCGACGCCAAATGTGATAGTATTGTATATAGGGTAGAATAAACCCTGAATGGAGAATAGACGAATAGTCTGTAATACCGGTGTAACTCTGAAAGCCAACCGAGACCCTTGACGAATAGAACACGTGCAGCAACGATAATTCGTATTCAAAAGTGTAACGTACGATATACGTTAATATAGTAAAACACAATTAATAATAAGAGTTAGCAATCACCACAGTTA
>JAPUBX010002181.1:0-19676 GCA_028672205.1 Proteocephalus fallax | reverse complement strand
GGAAGCTGCAACAAGTTTGGTCGATCGGCAAGATTCAGTGCTGATTCATATGAAATATAGAAATAGACCGATTAGAATAAGTAAACACGATGATTTTATATGGATGAAGAGCTACTTACCACGATGGACATCAACCAGTAAGGGCTCAAAGAGTTTATCTTGCAGATCACTGACAAGATGATGTGGCCTCGACAAGGAGGTCTTCCAGCATTCTGTTTGCGGTTGGCCATTGACATTGTTGCGAGAACAGGCGTTGTGATTTGGTGACGTGTACAGCCGCATATCAACTGACCAGTATCTCGTAATACTGAAGCGTTCAACTTCGACTGAAATTGACAATAGGGAGTGTGTTGAGGAAATGGTGAAGGGTTAGTGAGTGTGTTGGTTAGTTGATTGGAAATTAAGTTACCTGAGAAGCAGGCCATCGTCGTCGTCGTCGTCGTCGTCGTCGCAATCGACAGAGGAGCTGAGTGTTGAATTCGTAGACAACACCTTAACGTAGTGTTCGGTAGAGATTCGTAGGCGTAGTCTGATTGTCGGATGACAACGTCGCCTGCTTGATGGTTATGTGTGTTATTATGTGTGTGCGGCATGGGAGCATTCAGTGTGATAGAAGTAGTACTACTTCTACTAATACTGCTACAACTAATGCACTAAAAAAAGATGGTTGTTGAAAGAAGTGGTTGGCCTACTGTAAGTCTGTTGTGGCGGGCGGCAACATCGAATGCGTAGACAGAGGCGGTAGTTAGTGGCTCGACTACTGTCCCTACTGTGTCAACGTGCATGCATTCACGCACGCACGCATGCACGCGATCGACTTAAAGTTCATCTTAGTCAACGCCTAGCAACTCACCCTACCCTAATAACCCATAGACATTGTGATTAATACTCGTGCATTTATGTTGAATACTGTTAACCACGAATAAAATCCAAATCCTACAATTAACCACCAAATTGTTTGATATAATAATGAGTGTCTTCACGGGACATTTATTTTTCTATGAAGCTGTACTAGTTATAATTGACTCGAATAATCTGCAATCACTTGTTGTCTGACTAACTGGCTGGCTGGCTGACTGTCTGTCTGGCTGGCGGAATGTCTTTTATTATAGTCGTCGTCATCCTCATCGTTAGGTCTTTGGCTCTAACCGTACTTCTCAGAAACACCACGATTACCCCAATCAAGCCTCCTTAATCCCGTAATGCTGCACAGGGTGGTATTAGTGACAGTAGTCGAGCCACTAACTACCGCCTCTGTCTACGCATTCGATGTTGCCGCCCGCCACAACAGACTTACAGTAGGCCAACCACTTCTTTCAACAACCATGTTTTTTTAGTGCATTAGGTGTAGCAGTATTAGTAGAAGTAGTTCTACTTCTATCACACTGAATGCTCCCTTGCAGCATACACATAATAACACACACAGCCATCAAGCAAGCGACGTTGTCATCTGAAAATCAGACTACGCCTTCGAATCTCTACTGCACACTAGGTTTAGGTGTTCCCTTCGAATTCAACACCAAGCTCCTCCCTCGACGATGGCTTGCTTCTCAGGTTACTTCAGGTTTTTTCATGCGAGGGCTCCACGTTAACGCATTGTGTGGCACATACTTATGGATGTATTGTATTTGAGGGATAATTACGTCGTTGCTTAAGTACTTCTGCTCCTAAACAACCGTCAACGGTGTTTTTCTCCCATCATTTACGGGCAATTTGCAAATCTCGTAAAGCTTTTGCCGTGCGGCAATAACCTGCCCCAAGCATTGTGGATGTGCGAAAAAGTGTTTGATTTAGATGCAAAACCTTGATATAAATAAGCGTAATAAGCCGCAGTTGGGTTTATCTGTACACCCCTGAAGTTTTTGAAATAACAATATATTTAGTGTCAAATAATTAAATGGTACTAGCATAGGTTGTGTGCTCAGTTATTTCAAGTTATTAACAAGTGCTGCACACAAGGAACCACTGAATTACTACGGAGACTGCATTTTTTATGATTAATCCTTGAAGATCCACACAGGTACTCATTTTTCCAGTTAAACAAATCAGCTTAAGCGCAATATTCACTGCCTTAACAGTTGCCCGGCGGGACTGAAGTGTCGCAACATCCAGCTCGTCAATCTCCAATACAGCCAATACTTTGACATGCCCAGGTCATCAGGACACCAGAAGAATAGAATCATCATATATATTGCGAACAAGTGAAGAGTGCCAGATAGAAGTTCCGAGAGCCGTATGCTGCTTAACGAAATTCGCAAACGGAAAATGCATGTTCAGCACGTAAAATAATGTACCAAAGGCGGCCATCTCGCAGCACACAGCCGTTCGCACAGCAACGAGCGGCCTTTCATATCCAACTGGTATGGCCGCGCGAAGGTGTTTTCGCGAAAGGACGAGCTTCAACAAAATTGACAGATTCCTTGTAAAACATTCGACACGCTAATCATGCAGAGGAACCGCTTGAGTAAGTATCGCAAGATCCAATATTAGGCAATCAAAGCCCAGTGCTCGTCGACTAAACAGACGTCCTTCTTCGAGCACCATGTGACCAAATGCCGCGTCGCTGTTGCTTTCGTAGGCATCAGGTCAGACATATGCGAATAAGGATGGCTGTGATTTGTTTCAGGCGCGCGTTTTCGATAGGGCCTTTTAATTGACGCCATTCCCCGTTTGCCAAACTTTATATACTTCGTGAGTTAAATTGGCCTTTCTTGCACATTTACCTTGTTGCTACTTCTTTTATTCTTCAATGTGTGGCTCCGGTGTATGTGAGACTATATTTAAGTCGCTTCTAATTTTTTTTAGTATTCCTTCACACAAAACTAATATAGTAGGTTCCAATGAGCTGTTCTATCTCATGTTGCCCTTGTAACTCCCTTTTATTTTGTGTTTTTAGCAATCGAACAATGTTTTCTATCAATTCAGATTATTCTGACACTTCAGCCTGCGCCAGTTTTTGGCAAAGCCCCTAAACACAAAGTCCTCACAGTCATCGGGAAATCCTATTCGGAAATACCGAAAACGCTCCTGTCCAAATTGCACTTCCAGCAATCCAGGAGTTGTCGCAAACATTCAAGATGGTAGGAAACACGTATGTGTTCTATGCGGCAACACGCATGTAAAAGTGAGTCAGCTTACAACGCACATCCGATCACACCGAAACGAGCGCATTTTCGTTTGACCTGGCAGAGTTGCACGAAAGCGCTTATGCGGTCGGATACATATGGGGGAAAAATATGTTGTGTTAGGTAGCGTCCATACCAACAGAACCCACCAGACAAGACCGGTCATAGCGTAGGCATAAGTCGGCGTCGCATGAATTTTGTTCCGATGATCCATTTACAAAAGGATCCCCAGGATCTTGTGTTTATTGCAAAGATAGAAGATTATACACTGTTTATTGGTGGACAGGTTTCAAGGCAAAAAATTATCAGCGAACCCGAACAGATGAGACGCTTCGTCTTAATGAATTCCTTACGACGCGACACGTCAAACTGTGGGGATTGCTAACTATTAATTATGTTTAACTATACTGACTATTGTACGTCACACTTACGAATACGATTTCTCGTTGCTGCACAAGTCTTCATTCGTTACAGGTCTCGGTTGGCTATTTGGGTTATACCGATATTATCGTTTTCTATTTTTATTATCTTATTCTGCATTTTCTAAGTATAATCGTCACTTCCTGGAACATTTTTGTTTCCTACAAGCGATTATTAATATTATTTTTTTTATAATCGCCCTTTTTTAACATCATTGGAATTGGAAAGCGACATTTCTCGGTATCCGCCCTATTCTACCCATTTCAAGACCCAAAGTAAAGCAAAAGCCTCACTACACCCTCCGCATAAATTGACAAATTATTCTTCTCTTAAATCCTAAACCTCTTCATTATGAATAAATTTCTGCATCATATGCAACGATGTGACATATTCCGAAAATATAAAAAAATATCTTATTGGACAGGTTTGTTTGTACATTGGGAGCGTGGTAAGTAAAAACACAGTACCCATTGTACTTTAATTCACATGACCTATAGTTTATGAATGTTGGTTACTACGAGACCGATTTCAGCACAATTTACAATGCGATTGATCGTGTAAATACGAAAGAATGATAAATCTTAATTTTATTTGATTCATTTTGTATAAACATTCACTTGTAATGCTATATTGCTTGAACCTTATCAAAGAAATCTTCGCACTGGTCGTTATATTTGGCAGCCTTTTATTCCACATGAACCATATAAATTCTTTCGTATCAAAACTAGTTATTTAATTTTGAAGGGCCCGACAATCATCATATTTTAGCAGAATAAATGTGTTACTTCCCTACAAAAGGATTAGTGGACTTTTCCATGTCATTAACTTGTTCTTTAATGTTCATTACACCATGGAAACAAATGTATTTTTAAAATTAGCTGCATAATTTGTGACATTTGTACGAAATAATTATTTGTGATATATGCAGATTGATAGATTAAAGTGTAAATTACTAGGTGTAATGAAGAAATAAGCAAACATCACCGACTTACCATTTCGAAGGGTTTTGAAATGAGATGTTAATGTCGCCATTTAGACTACAGCAACACATTTTCGTAGAAGCTGCTAACATCGATGAACGGGGACATCCAAGATGCAAACAAAATTCAACGAACAAGCGAAGAGTTGTGCAAAGACCTTTTTAAGAAGCTTATATTGGTTGCAGAGGCCAAGAACCCTTTATAGTAGTAAATACAGATCTTCGAGTGAACGCGAGTTCATTGACAAATGCGCGTGTGAACGCATTTCTATGAGAATTTTATTCAGAGTAGCATTAATTAGCAAAAACAATCGAATAGTGTTAACTACGTGGAAATCAAAGGCAGGAAATGCTTGGTTAATATGATTTAATACCCATAACTCATTTTAACCAAAATTCACCGGGTTAGTAATAAAATTCGCCTGAAAAAACAAGAAAACCGAAATTTGAATGATACCCAGTCGCAAGAGTTCATCCTCTAGACGTAATGAATAAGTCGTTTCTATTCCCTTTACTTGTGACTTTATCATCTGGCCGAATGGGCTTAACATGTGCGCATGGACGAAGCAAGTGATCAATCGACATCAAATGCGTCCATGAATCCTCGAATATACTGATTTTTGTTGATTCATCATGAACTCATACTTCTTTATTATTAATAAAGAGGAAACTGGAGGGGGAAATTTGTTCTTTTTTTGGAAATGAACATAGTTTTGGCTCCAAACATGTCATATTAGGAGAAGCATGAAGTAATTCGTATCATTGCATGTTTCGTATTTATGGAAAGCCAATCTTGTAAATAGACGTCGCCCTGGTATTGTAACTTAAAATACAGTCTTATAAACACGCGCACTTAACTCTTCACATCGATGAAATTGTTTGCTCTCTTGAGAGGCATAACTCTTAAAAGATAATCGCAATTCTTAAGGATACATTTTATTACTTTTATCCAACGTTGATAATTCATGGGCTTTTAATTTAAGTATTATTTAGTAGTTTGGGTTGGTTAGTCATTGAAGGAAAAGGATCAGATTTGCAAAGAGGTGCATCCAAAATAAACCATCATATCCGCCTATATCGAAAGCAATGCCTGTTAGAAATGTCCTGTGTCCGCCCTCTTCTACCCAAAGTAAAGCAAAGGCGTCACTGAACCCTCCGCATAAATTGACAAATGATTCTTCGCTTAAATCCTAAACATCTTAATCATGAATAAATTTATGCATCCAGCAAACATAATTCAATAGAATGTCTGCTCACATGTAATTGAACAATAGATGAACAGCTCTTGTAAATCAATTATTTACTTTAGAAAACGCTTTGGAAAAAAGGAAATTCACTAAATATTCTTCGATTAAATAAATAACGTATGCAATAAAAGATCCATATCAATTTATTCATTCCAACCAAGGCTTGAATATCAAATGAAACATCCATTGATCACTTGCATCGTGATTGCACACACGTTTTTCAGACAATTAGAGTGGTCAAAAGATGATTGATATTTCCTCGACCTTATCCTGGGATGTTTTTTTATAATATTGTTATTTTCATTGAGCGACTGAAACATGTTTTCTTTCAATTCAACCACGACAGTTGTACATGGCGAACCAATGAATTTGCTGTGCAAATTGCCTTTTCAAAAACTACTTCTTGAAGAGCTATGCAAGCCATCGCCTTTCTTATCTTGGTAGGACAGTTTCCTGAATGGCAGTAACTCAATTCTAAGGTGAAAGCTCGCTTAAGTCTACAAGGTACTCAAGAGCAACTTTCACTGAAGAATGTCCTGTGTGAGCTTTGTAATAAGCGATTCATGCGAAGCGATCATTGTAAAAAGCACCGCAACGTGCATGACCCAAGTGTTTCCGACCATCAAAACATTGGATTCCATTAATATGTATAGACCTTGTGTATGTATACTCACTCATAAATATATTTCTTGAAGCGAAATTAGTTTAAATGCTTTATTATTTGAATTCAGGTAAATCAAATAAATTTAATCGTATATACTCGCTACTATTGTTTAATTAAGTAAAGAATGAGACACGACATCATAAGACTATGCGATTTTATGACATAATCGAGTATTCATTATCTGAGAAAATAAACAATCCTGAATCAACATCTAAGTCGGAGCCAAGTGACCCGAGCCATGACAAAGTATTCACTGTCGTTGATGGAATAGTGTACACTGCATGATATGCATTAATTCGGCCCAAAGTTAAATTTTCACATATTTCTTAAAAATGCATTCGAATGCGTACACCGAAGTCTCTACAACATTTTTCTTTGCTTAAAACACCTTAACCCGTGGTTTCTTTGGTTGAAATTAATCGATATTATAATCCGAATACTTGATTGGTCGGAGAATTCTACAATACGTACATGCTTATTCTTCTAACTACCGTTTCATAATTGATTGTCCATTTTTTAACTGTTTGCATGCAGAATGGTTGTCTTCTTTCGAGAATTCAACCGAAACATGTCCCTGATAGTCACAAAGCAGTCTTTCACGTGTGGCTCGTTCATCCATGATACACAGCCTATTTTTATTTTACAAAAATTACGTTTTCGCAGTGAAATTGGGCGTTCTGGTCAAGGAACATAATGGGGCAACGGATTCTGCTTGCATTGGGAGTCAGATAGGTACAAAATAGTTGACTGCACCGAGTGCTTGAAATAGAAGTCATGTCAGAAGGGTTTCTCAAATTTTCTCGTTTCCGTGTTGTTGGCTCCCGTGTTGACTACTTGGTGGTGGTTGGCCCATCGGGACGAAAGGAAGAGCGTGCTCATCTGGTCGTGTACAAATCCGCTCGTTGCGGTGTGATCGAATATGCGCCATGAGCTGACTCACTTTAACATACGTGTTACCGCATAGAACATATATGTGTTATCTGCGATCTTGACTCTTTGCGACAACTCCTGGATTGCTGAAAGTGCAATTCGGGCAGGAGCATTTGCGGAATTTTCGAATTTCAGCGAGGTTCGATGAGTTTGCAGAGGTTTTGTTAAGAAGTGGAGATCGCGGCATTGACGGATGGGCTGAAGGTATTGTTTGTGGTTGTTCGACCAGTCCGTTTTGGCTCGCAACCAATTGTACAAACGCTGGATTTGTGGTTTGAGAATAAGATTCCGTCAACCGAGCATCGCACTTAGCCTTTAAAGCTAGCCATTCGGGGCTCTGCCAAAACCTGGCGCAGGCTGAAGTGTCAGAATAATCGGAATTGATAGAAAACATTGTTCGATTGCTGAAAGCACAAAAAAAGTGTGATTGCTCGATATTCAAGTGCAACAATCGATTGACGAACAGCATAAAAATAATAAAACCGTATATGAAGCATCACCAAAATAGAACAGCTTATAGGAACCTACTTTACGAGTTTTGTGTAGAGGAATACTACAAAAAAATCGAAAGCGACTTAAATATGGACTCACATCAACAGGAGCCAATCAGTGTCCTTAAAAAGGGTGCCATGTCGCGCTGCCTAATTTTCCAGCCAATAAGGTGTCGGCTAGGAAGGGAATGGGTGGTGTTTCGCGCGTCAATCGCGACAGCACGCACGCAATGCAAATGTTTCCGTTTAGGAATCGCGTTTTCTTATGGATCTCTGTTGAAAATAATATTAATAATATTCTATTTTTAAGGTCACGAAGACCAAAACGTTCAGCATTTAGATTTACAATTAAAAAAATGTCACAAAAAATCGCGAGTATACGTAGAAAATGCAGAATAAGTTAAGAAGAATATAAGGCGCGGTTGACAAGCGATTCATGCGGAGTGATCATCTTAACAAGCACCGCAAAGTCCATGCAAACAATTAGCTTCCAAAATCGACAACGTTGGAGACGTCATCGCAGGTTACACAGTCCTTCGACTGCGATTCATCTGAAAGCAGATTTGTCACCGACCAGATGAGAACGCTCTTCCTTTTGTCCCGATGGGCCAACCACAACCAAGTAGTCAACACGGGAGCCAACAACACGGAAACCAGCAAATTTGAGAACACATTCTGATATGACTTCTATTTCAAGCACTCGGTGCAGTCAACTATTTTGTACTTATCTGACTCCCAATGCACGCACAATCCGTTGCCCCATCATTTTATGTATTCCACGAGCCGAACGCCCAATTTCACTGCGATAACGTGATTTTTTGTAAAATTAAAATCGGCTGTGTATTATGGATGAACGAGACACACGTTAAAGACTGCTTTGTAACTATCAGGGATATGTTTCGGTTAAATTCTCCAAAGTCGAAACCATTCTTATATAAACAGTTGAAAACTGGACAATCCATTATGCAACGGTAGTTAGAAGAATAAGCATATACTTATTGTAGAATTCTCCGACCAATCAAGTATTCTGATTATAATATCGATTAATTTCCACCTAAGAAACCACGGGTTAGGGTGTTCTAAGCAAAGAAAAATGTTGTAGAGACTTCCGTGTACGGATTCGAATGCCGAGTCGGCTTGTTTTCCTACGCCCTCGACTTAGATTTAGATTAAGGATTTTTTGTATTCTCAATCTTTTTTTGAACATCTATCATAGAAATGATGTAGTATCTGCACTAGTAACTTAATTACAAAATAGTAGCGAGTATATACGATTAAATTAAATTTATTTGATTTCCCGGAATTCAAATAATAAAGCATTTAAACAGATTAGGCTTCAATAAATATATTTGTGAGTTAGTATAAATACACAAGGAATCCAATCAATGATTCAGTGGTCGAAAAACTCGGGGCCTTGGGTCATGTAAATAAAAAAATGTCGTCACAGATATCACAAATATTTTGAAATTCGTATCGATAAAATAGATACATTATTAACACTGGTGGCTTGCTAGTGTTTTTTGACAGATAACTCTTACAAGATAAATTGCATTGCTTTCCTCGAACGTAAAATTGGCCCGGCGGATGCGTTTATGCTGCGTTTGCGAACGTGTTCTGCAGTGTTAGCCTGCGCGCAAATGCACGTCTCGTACTTGGCCTCCTATAGGTTTGGGCGGCTGTGGTTTGACAAAGCGCTGCCCTGACACCGAAAAGGTTTCGTGGGCTACGAGATAGCAAATTGACAGGACAGTTTCCTTAATGGCGGTCACTCAATTCTACGTTGAAAGCTCGCTTAAGTTTACTTGGTACTCAAGAGCAACTTTCACTCAAGAATGTCCCGTGTGAGCTTTGTAATAAGCGATTCATGCGAGGCGATCATTGTAAAAAGCACCGCAACGTGCATGCCCACGAAACGCTGACCAGACAAGAACTTGTAGGGTACTGATTAATTAACGTTTGTTTAAATCGATAAATTGACACACGTTCCGATTCGAACATACGAAGTGGTCATTCTGTCTACCGATATTCGGTTGGGCCGTTAGGATAAGAACAGATCTATAATTGAATCCTTCAATTGGCGAGCATTTTAATTTTGTTTTCGTCACTTACCACGGTTTTTTCGGTAAACAACAACAAATGGAATCCAACGAACAAATCGCCGCGGTGTCGATCAAAATTCCCCCAGTCTGGCCAGCTGATATGAAAGCATGGTTCACTGTCATCGAAGCACAATTCTCCTGTCTTGGCATCACCAAGGAGCTGACAAAATTCTATCATTTGGCAGGCGCTTTGACGCCTGAGTTGGCCAGCCGCTTCTCCCACGCCACCACAACTTCTGGCGAAACTCCGTATACAACGCTTACAGAAGCGATGCTTAGTCAGATGCGAAATTCTGATTTGGAAAATGTGGATTTCCGCCTGAACAATATTGAAATAGGGGATCGAAAACCTTCCGCTTTACTGCATCAACTTCAAGGCATTTGCAGTGACATGGGCTTGAATGATCGCTTTATCAAGGCTTTCTTCATTAAAAAGCTTCCGCCAGCAATCCGGACGGTTGTCGCACTTGCCGAAGATGTCCCCCTAACGCAGCTTGCCAAAATGGCCGACAGGGTAGCTGAAGCCGACGCGCAACAAAGATATATCGCCGCCTTCGCAAGACAACCAAGCCAAGAGAGGAAGGAGATCACAAACCCAGCTTGGCACGAAGAAATGCAACGCCTGGTCCACCAAATGGAAACCAAGCTACGCGCCGAATTTCAAGGACGTAACCGCCAACGGAGCCCCAATTCTAATTCACGAAATTCGTCACCTTTCCGCAGAAGTAATCGCCCTCCCCTTAAAGACGCGGCTGACGGTTTATGTTGGTACCACACGAACTTCGGGCCTAACGCACGACACTGTCGTTCTCCGTGCCGACGATCGGGAAACGCCATCGCCAGAGAGTAATAGCGGCTGACTCATCTGGCGCTCCCTCGAAAAGCCGCGTACTCTTCATTCGGGACCCCAGCAATAATCTTTGTTTCATGCTGGATTCAGGCGCTGAAGTCAGCGCTATACCCGTTTCTAACTCTGACCGACAAACGTCATTTTCAACGCATTCTTTGCAAGCAGTAAACCGTTCTCGAATTCCTACGTATGGAAGCCGCCGCCTTTCCCTGAATCTAGGTTTCAAGCACCCGCTATCCTGGACATTTATAGTGGCGGATATTCCATCCCCGATAATCGGCGCTGATTTTCTCCACGCAATTAATTTGTATCCCGATATCCGAGGACGATGCCTGGTGGACGCCGGCACGAATGCACGTGTTACTTGTAGCACATGTTGCCCCAAACTGTCTCACCTAAAACATTCCTCCAGCAGCTGGTCCTCTCCTCTACACATGGTCGCGAAACAGACTCAAGGGGATTGGAGGCCCTGTGGTGATTTCCGGGCCAATATCCAAGATTGCGTTGCCTCCCTTCATGGAAAAACGATTTTTTCAACCGTCGACCTCACGCGCGCCTATCACCAAATTCCCGTCGCAGCAGAAGACATTCCCAAAACAGCCATCAAGACACCCTTTGGGTTATTAAAGTTCTTACGAATGCCTTTTAGTTTGCGGAACGCCGCCCACACTTTCCAGCGTTTGCTCGATTTCATTTTTCGCGGGCTAGATTATGTATTCGTATATGTCGACGATATCTTGATCGCCAGCACGACACACGAGGAACACCTAACACACGTAGAAGAGGTTTTTCGGCGTCTTTATCATAACGGCCTAGTAATCAACGAGACCAAATGGTGTTTCGGCTCGTCATCTGTTCAGTAACTCGGATACCTGATTTCTTCCAAAGGATGTTTACCCCTGCCCGAAAAGGTCAAGGCCGTCTCAAATTTCCCAGTCCCCAAGACTCGCCGCCAGCTTCGTCGGTTTCTGGGAATGATTAATTTTTACCGCCGCTTTATAACCAATTGTGCCTCCATCTCTTTGCCCTTGCATGCATTGACCGGTGGAGCCAACGGACCATTACACTTGACAGATGATCAACTGTCAGCCGTGGATTCCTTGAAACAGAAGCTGGCAAAATGTACCTTGCTTTTTCACCCGAACGCTAACGCTCGCTTATCTCTTATGTTAGACGCGTCGACCGTAGCTGCTGGTGCCGTTTTACATCAAGAGGTCGGGGATCACCAACAACCACTGGCCTTTTTCTCGAAAGCTTTCTCGACGACGGAGAGACGCTATAGTACTTTCGGACGCGAATTATTAGCGGTCTATGCAGCCATCCGCCACTTCCGACATTGGGCTGAGGCTTCAACTGTAACGGTTTTTACGGACCATTTACCACTTATTTCAGCTTCCCGTTCATCATCTGCCAAGTACGCGGAGAGAGAAATACGGCAACTGGATTTCCTGTCGCAATTTAACATTGAATTCAGGCACGTGAAGGGAGTCGACAACCCAGTCGCTGATGCTCTTTCGCGTATCACAATCAATGGTTTGACCACAACGCCCCATATCGACTACGAGGCTTTAGCACAAGCACAACAGGAGGCACGAGTTGGTACTCATAATCGCCCATCTAGTTATAACGTTTTCCCGTTGCCCAACCCAGCGATCACGATTATATGCGACACCTCGAAGACACATCCCCGACCTGTTGTTCCTCCATCTTTTCGACGTATTGTCTTCGATGCAATCCACTCCCTCGCTCACCCTGGTCCCAAGGCATCAGTAAAATTGATTGCTGGTCGCTTTACATGGCAAGGTCTCTCGAAGGACGTGAGAACATGGGCCAAAGCATGCATCGCATGTCAACGCTCCAAGGTGATCCGTCATAACAAGGCTCCAGTCAGTTCGTTTGACCTACCGGATGCTCGCTTCAGCCACGTACACCTCGATCTTGTAGGACCCTTACCTGACTCAAAGGGCAACCGTTTCCTGATGACATGCGTGGACCGTTTCTCAAGATGGACATTAGCGGTGCCAATGCCTGACGCTACCTCCGAGACCGTAATCAACGCGTTCCTAAACAATTGGATTGCCGTGTTTGGAGCTCCGCGCTATATCACAACTGATCGCGGACAACAATTTGAGTCCGCCGCGTTCCGCAAGATGTGCGAATTCCTTGGTTGTCTGAGATAACGTACGATAGCTTACCATCCAGCTACAAATGGCATGGTCGAGAGGTTTCACCGGCAGCTTAAAGCAGCCCTCAAAGCTAGGGATGACAGAAACGATTGGGTGGACAATCTTGCAATGACCCTACTAAGCATCCGATCGACGATCAAACCTGACCTGCGAAGTAGCCCAGCCGAACTGGTATTTAGGACAACGTTAAGATTACCTGGAGAGTTTTTCGCCGCCGATTTCCCCGCCAATGAGCACGCCGTTAGCGATTTCTTTACGCGCATAAGACTTTTCGCCAGAAATCTGCGCCCAATCGCTCCACGACCACCTACACAACCTTCACATTTGGATCCGGCGCTAGAGAAGTGCTCCCATGTTTTTGTCCGCTGCGACCGTGTAAGACAGCCTCTCCAGCCTCCCTACGATGGCCAGGAAACGTACGGCAAACGTTTTTACCGTGCTGATGAACGGCGTAGAGGACACGATCAGCGTCGATCGTCTCAAAGCAGCTTTCGTGCAGGAAACGCCGGTGGGTGAAATTTTTACCCCGGTCCGTGCTCCGTCGAGTGACCCGGTGGCGACCACCATTTCTGACCCAACGTGTAAACGAAACTCGGACAATCCTTTTCCACATCGTCAACCCAAGGACAATCCACCTGTAGGTCTCCCAACCATTCCAACGCGCATCACCATTCCTTCGACAACTCGTTCGGGACGCCGAGTACATTTCCCTACCCACCTTACCACTTATATCTGTTAAGCCATTCCGTCGTTTCACGACTACATTTCTAAGGAGGGTGCCCTGTAGTGTACTGATTTATTAACGTTTGTTTAAATCGATAAATTGACACACCTTCCGATTCGAACATACGAAGTGGTCGTTCTGTCTACCTATATTCGGTTGGGCCGTTAGGATAAGAACAGATCTATTATTGAATCCTTCAAACTCACACAACCTCAGTAACTGTCCGGGTGTGATGACAAAAAACTGAATCGCCAAGCGCAATCAAGCTTGCTTTCGCCTAAACAACCCGTGTCATATTTTTTATGTATAATATTCCCACTATACACAAAAGTCTGTTCCACATGATTTGTTAAATTGACTTGTCTGAATGACAGTTGTGGCTTTAATGTTAAAAATATTCGATCAATCACAGTAAATGTCCCATTCATCAAGTCTCTAGGCATGTTTTTTCATCAAATTCTTTCTATTAAATGAACTCGGCGTCCCCACCTTTACATATACGCTTAATATATTATCATAAGACAATCGATAAGAAAGTATATTGTCTTTATAAATGAGTTTGTCGTGTCGCGTCTTAAAGAATTGAGTTAGACGAATCGTCTCACTGCTGAATAAACAGGTGTACAATCGTCCGTCTTCTATGCAATAAACACCCGAAGAAAACCAAAACACTTTCATGTTTATAAAACATCACGTATTCATCATTTAAAATTCCGCAATTGTTGTTGGGAAAATAAAAATATCTTATGGGGCAGGTTTGTGTGTGCATTGGGAGCGTAGTGCGATCGGGTGTAAATTTAGCTGACTCGCTTAAAAACATGTTTTTCTACTCATAACACGGATGTGTTTCTTGCGATCTTGACTCTTTAAAACAACTCCGAGATAGCTGATAGTGCGATTCAGGCATTTGCGGCTTCGAATTGGTGTGATGGCGGATGAGTGTTTGGAGCTACGGCTCAGTAGTCGGGCTCGTGAGATAATCCACTGGACTGAGTTTGTATTGTTTATTGCTGATTGGCAAGTTCGTCTGGCTGAGTAAGGAAAGGTACATGTAAGAAGGCGAATGCGTGGTTTAAGAATCATTTTATATGCATACACCAACTAAGGTTCAATCACAATGACGCTTCAGCAAATGTCCCGAGTGCCTTTTTATGTGAAAAAAAAGTAAATGTTTATAAATGAATGATCGACGTACTTGCCATGTAAGCTTGTATTTATTGAATCGAATCGATGTTCGAATGCAACAAAATCTAAGGTAGCTTCACGCGCTCTTTCCAAAACGAGTGAATTTAGTAATAATTATTTGGTTTGAATTCGAACATCGATTGATCCCTTGCACCGTCCATATTCCACATGATTAATAACCCAGGGGATCCGATCTTAATGGAATTTGTCGGGGTGTCCCCTATCCACAGGGGTATCCTGTAGATTTCATAGAGCACGCTCAAATATTGCGATGGAATACAAGGGGAGATGCTAGAATGATGATGGAATGTCATTGTGATTGATCAGCATTTGATTTGGCCTGTGAATATGTCGTGTGCCTTATGGAATTAATTTTGCGGAAGCATCCCTCCCCTCTTTGACCCGTGAAATTGTCTCAATCACGTGCGCCATGGATGGTGCAAAGAATGAATTCATGTTTATTTAAAATAAATAATGATGAATTCTTTTAGGTTCAATAAATTGGGGCGGCTCTACTATAAGCATAGGCTGATGATTTATTTCATTTTCTATGGGGTAGCTCGAGGGATGGAATAGCAAGTGAAGATTGATCCAAAAATGAAGGACATACAAATGAGAAACATTTGTTTTCTGTATGAAAGGGGGATTGACGTTTATTCAATAGAGCACGGCGAGTTTTGTTAATTCACAATCAAATTTGCCAATGAATTGCATAAGGTTAGAGAAGATAAATTTTCATTAGTGACAGTTTAAATGAGCTCATTTAATTAATACTATTCCTTAATATGCTTTTCGTGCCGAGCCTTAACGTTAATCTTAAGTAAAGATTTGTCTGCGTTATCCGCCATTTTATCGGTCGAGTGCCATCAATCACTGCTATTGTTATCACCGAAATCGCGACAGTCGAGAGTGTTTGATGTTCCTGTTTTTATCTGTTAAATGCGTTTGTATCTGGTTCCGCGAAAAACACAGCAGTTTCGTTTGGAATATAGTAACCCAACGCACTACTTTCTGAACTGCTATTCCGGCAGTGGTTAAGTTTTGAAATAATTTACGTTATAAATAAAGATGTTACGCAGGTGTCTTGAACCGTTAACTGTTGAATTATCAGTCAAGTTCAGTGTGCGGACGATTCCGACCCCGTAACATTAGGAAGTGAAGTTCTGGAGTACATGTCTTGCCTTCAAAGGGGACATTTAAAAAATGGTGTTTTAACCATTTGATTTGTAGAAAGGATAGGCACGGTGTACTTTCTATTCGTAAGATACTTGCATTTTTTCCGAAGATGCGCATAGCGGTACATACATAATCGATACAGACTTTTGATGCCTGGTAGTAATGGTGAAAATTAACGTGATTGGACACATTGGTTTATCAGCTTAACTTGTCTGTAAGTAAAATAAATGGCAATTACAAATTAGATGCGTCTTTTAATTAAGCATCAAGCATTAAACAACCAAGTCCAAGCATCGAGTTGGTTGGCTCAATGCTGTTTGCAGTTGCTATCATGCAACTACATCACTTCTAGCTCTTGCGTTCTTCAATGTACGTTGAATTCTCGACAAAGTTGATGATTTTCACTCTTTACTAACAAATGCTCTGTTTAAACCTGTCGGTCTGGTCTGTCTACAAGAAACCTTTCGTCAGGAAATCAATCTGGATCAAATATTTATGCCACAGAAATTTGTATGCTTCCGTCAGGACAGAGTGAGCGCGCGTTTTAGATAGGACCTTTCAATGGCCGCCATTTCCAGTTTACCAAACTTAATATTCTGCCTTGGTTAAATTGGCCTTTTTATTTGCTTACTTACCTTGATGTTAATTCTTTTATTCTTCTTAACTTATTCTGCATTTTCTACTTATAATCGTTATTTTTCCGTGACATTTTTGTTTAGTGTACATCTAAAGGCTGAAAGTTTTGGTCCTTGTGACCTTAAAACGCGAATCGTATTATTATTATTATTATTTTCAACAGAGATCCATAAGAAAACGCGATTGCTAAACGGAAACATTTGCGTTGCGTGCGCGCTGTCGCGATTGACGCGCGAAACCCCACCCATCCCCGTCCTAGCCGACACCTTATTGGCTGGAAAATCAGACTGCGCGACATGGCACCCTTTTTAAGGACACTGATTGGCTACTGTTGACGTGAGTCTATATTTAAGTCGTTTTCGATTTTTTTCGAAGTATTACTCTCCACGAAACTCGTTAAGTAGGTTCCTATACGCTAATATATTTTGGTGATGCTTCATATGCGGTGTTATTATTTTGATTTTGTTCGTCAATCGGTTTTGCACTTCAATATCGAGCAATCCGACTTTTCTTTTGTGCTTTTAGCAATCGAACAATGTTTTCTATCAATTCCGATGATTCTTACACTTCAGCCTTCGCCAGTTTTTGGCAGAGCCTTGAATGGCTTGCTGTAAAGGCTAAGTGCGATGCTTGGTTGACGGAATCTTATTCTCAAACCACAAATCCAGCGTCTGTACAATTCGTCCCTAACCAAAACGGACTGCTCCAACAACCAAAAACAATACCTACAGCCCATCCGATAATGCCGCGATCTCCACTTCTTAACAAAACCTCTGCAAACTCATCGAACCTCGCTGCAATTCGAAAATGTACCAATCGAACAATGTTTTCTATCAATTTCGATTATTCTGACACTTCAGCCAGCGCCAGTTTTTGGCAGAGCCCCGAATGGCTAGCTTTAAAGGCTAAGTGCGATGCTAAATTGACGGAATCTCATTCTCAAACAACAAATCCAGCGTCTGCACAATTTTTTGCGAGCAAAAACGGACTGGTTGAACAACCACAAACAATACCTTCAGCCCATCCGATAATTCCGCGACCCCCAGTTCTAAACACCAAGTCGTCACACTCATCGGACCTCACCCCAATTCGAATATACCGCAAATGCTCCTGCCCTAATTGCATTTCAAGCAATCCACGTGTATTCGAAAAGAGTCAAGATCGCAGGAAACACATATGTGTTCTATGCGGCAACACGTATGTAAAAGTGAGTCAGCTCATGGCGCACATCCGATCACACCGCAACGAGCGGCCTTTCGTATGCACTTGGCAGAGTTGCACGAAAGCGTTTACGCGATCGGATGAGCTCAAACGGCATTTGCGGACACACACGGGTGAAAAGCGGTTTCAGTGCGCGGTCTGCGGCAAGCAATTCATGCGGAGTGATCATCTTAACAAGCACCGAAAAGTTCATGCAAACGATTAGCTTCAAAAATGGACAACGCTGGAAACGTCATCGCAAGTGACACCGTCCTTCGGCTGCGATTCACCTAACAGCGGATTTTTCACAGACCAGATGAGCACGCTCTTCCTTTCGTCCCGATAGGGCCAACCACCACTAAGTAGTCACCACGGGAACCAACAACACGGAAAACAGAAAATTTGAGAAACCCTTCTGACATGACTTCTATTTCAAGCACTCGGTGCAGTCAACTATTTTGTACTTATCTGACTCCCAATGTAAGCAGAATCCGTTGCCCCATTATTTTATGCATTTCCGGACCTGAACGCCCAATTTCACTGCGAAAACTTGATTTTTTGTAAAATTAAAATCGGATGTGTATTATGGATGAACGAGACACACGTTAAAGACTGTTTTGTGACTATCAGGGATGTGTTTCGTAAAAATTCTCCAAAGTCGCAACCATTTTAATACAAACAGTTGAAAACTGGACAATCAATTATGCAACGGTGGTTAGAAGTATGAGCATATGCTAATTGTAGAATTCTCAGACCAATCAAGTATTCCGATTATAATATCGATTAATTTCCACCAAAGAAACCACGGGTTAAGGTGTTCTAAACAAAAAAATTTTTGTAGAGATTTCGGTGTACGGATTCGAATGCCGAATCAGGAAAAGTTTTCATACGCCCCCAACTTCGATTAAGATTAAGGATTCTCTGTATTCTCAGTCTTTTTTTGGACATCAATCATAGAAATGATGTAGTGTCTGCACTAGTAACTTAATTAAAAAATAGTAGCGAGTACATACGATTGAATTAAATTTATTTGATTTACCGGAATTCAAATAATAAAGCATTTAAACAAACTACGCTTCAAGAAATATATTTATGAGTAAGTATACATACACAAGGTCTTTACATATTAATGGAATCCAATCAATGAGTTAATGGTCGAAAAACTCAGGGCCTTGTAAATAAAAAAATGCCGTCACAGATATCACAAATATTTTGAAATTCGTATCGATAAAATAGTAACATTATTAACACTGGTGGCTTGCTGGTGTTTTTTGACAGATAACTCTTAAAAGATAAATTGCATTGCTTTCCTCAAACGTAAAATTGGCCCGGCGGATGAGTTGATGCTGCGTTTGCGAACGTGTTCTGCAGTGCTAGTGTGCGCGCAAATGCACGTCTCGTGCTTGGCCTCCTATAGGTTTGGGCGGCTGTGGTTTGACAAAGCGCTGCCCTGACACCGAAAAGGTTTCGTGGGCTACGAGATAGCAAATTGACTGGACAGTTTCCTTAATGGCGGTCACCAAATTCTACGTTGAAAGCTCGCTTAAGTTTACTTGGTACTCAATAGCAACTTTCACAGAAGAATGTCCAGTGTGAGCTTTGTAATAAGCGATTCATGCGAAGCGGTCATTGTAAAAAGCACCGCAACGTGCATGCCCACGAAACGCTGACAAGACAAGAACTCACATAACCTCAGTAACTGTCTAAGTGTGATGAAATCAAACTAAAGCGCCAAGCGCAATCTAGCTTGCTTTCGCCTAAACA
>JAPUBX010002179.1:0-28488 GCA_028672205.1 Proteocephalus fallax | reverse complement strand
TTTTTTCGTTCGGCTAATATAAGATGCAACCGCTGTTTCATGGGTGGGATTTGCACGAAGATTCTGTGAATTGTTTTACAGGTGGTGGCCACACGTAGAAGAAGTCGTGGAAGTTGCCGCCGCTGTCTGACAACACCCCGGGCTTGTTCGCAGGCCTCGAGTTGGTTGAATTAAATTATTACATTCCGGATGATGTAGTAGTCTCGCTGGTAGCTTGACCTGTCGAACCCTGGGTCCCCCCCGGTGGCTTTCGTCCGCTTTGGCCTCCATCTATCCAAACGCTCTCTCTCTTTTCCCTTCAGCTGCCGGCGGAACTTGCTAGGCTCCAGCGAGAAATGGCCAATTTGCGCAGCAAGTTGAGTGAACAGGTCAAGACCAATACGCGCCTAAAGACGGCCTACAACGCGCTTGCCCACAGCTCCCTCAAGCCATTTGTCAATCTTTCCCAGTCCCTCAATCGTTCTGACCAAGGTGAGCTTCTCATCACCAAACTGTCGTCAACTGGTCCGACCACTTGACGTCAGTTTGGTTAGCTTTAGGATCGCTGTCTAAGTTGTCGATTGCTTGCATTTTATTTGCCCTTAACAAATGTACGATAAGACGTCTCGAAGGGATTGGGATAAATTAGCTAGAGCATTCTCATCCATGAGTTGAACTTCTTATCTATTTTCTTTCACAGTGTGATATATATATATATCGTTTTTCGTGGCTCAATTTCCAGTTATTTTCGCACCAGACCGCTTTGATCGTTATCAGCATCCATCAAGCAAACAACAACCATACCGCGAAGTAAAGACAATAATTTTGCTAGTTATCGTTCACTACTGTTACAATTAACTTAATCCACGCGTTGGATAATGAAGCGCGCAGACATCAGCCGTCTCGAATCCTCCCTTGCTTGGTTTCCCCTTTTTCGCATTCTCCCAATCGATGTTCCTTGGGCGGCGATGCCATGCTGATCGATGTGAACTTCCCCTTCTGTTTCTTTCGATTATCGCCCCTGTTTCTATGTTTTGCTCCCGCCAGACGTCGTGTGTGATTCACGGTCGAAGAGCTTCGCGTGTTGCAGCGGTGTCTGTGTCTGCACCCACACACAAACTGACCTCGGGGAATACGCCAGCAACCACGACGACGATCCTGTGAACGGACCCGGTGGCCTCTTGGAAAAAACTGCACACGAACTTCAGGTTACTCTCGATCGACTGGTGTTCGAAATTTCAGCTGCCGAGGTAGGCACCCATTCATGTTTACTGGTATACAAAACAAATTTATTGAGTAGAATAAGTACCTTTGTCTGACGCTCCCAGTTCCCTGGTGCCATTGCTCGCGGAATTGTTGTTTAATGCCATCCTCGGAACGCGCCGCAATTATGCCTTCCTTCAACAGCAAATGTGACACCAGGTCTGTTATCTTTTTTGTCACTTCGGTCGCAACCAGGAACCTGGCTTTCCACCGGGACGCCTGAGACACCGGTTAATGGGATTTCTTAGTGGGATCGAAACGTGGTTCGCGCTGCCAAAAGCCGACATGAAACGCCTTGTCTTGCAGTCTATCTACGCAGTGCGCAGCTGGATAAGTGCGACAAAGTTTATAGACCCGTTTTTAGTACTCTGGCTGCCTCTTTAGCGCCACTCGGCGTCTTGCAAGGATATTTGCGATAGAATTTGAACCGTAATGTGGATCTCCTCCGCCTGGGTTGTCATTCGGGAGATTATAGGCACACGTTTGGGCTTCCTGGCCTAGGAGGACAGTTCGCTTTAACCGCCCCTTCATTTGCACGCCTTGATGTAGCAGGAAGCCAGTCGGTGTGGGAATGTCTCTCTCGGTGCCCCCGACGAACACCAAGCCGACTGCGACCCGGTCGATGGCTCAACCCCCTGTGCCGCAACCACACTCGCCTCATCCGACCAGTCGTTGTGTCGCCTCAAAGAACTCTATTCTGTCATTAAGAGTGTGTTGTCTCAATTTGACAGCGTTCGCTCCCTCCAGGTTAGTTAGTCTCGTGCTATGTCTGTCATCTGGGAGTTGTGTGTTCGTTGTTGCCGGGTCAAGTCCGGAGATAATCGAGGAACAGGGATGATAGTCTTGCTGATTGGATCACTTAATAGACACCGCCTTTTGGCAAATACTTTTAGCGTTCTTTCAGAGAGACGATTAACCGCAGTCTCCTGGTCAATGTTTCCATGGATCCTGGCGATGGATTCGCGGACAGCGTGCGACGAGGCGTCCCTAAATGCACCGAAAATTCAACCTGTATGCAAGCTGAACGGGACACCGATCATTTGGATCACGGTATGGGCTTTTTGGTTTTTTTGAACTGTTTTTGTTTGTCATGAAGAGCGATCGGTGCCGACGATAGCTTCTACGTGTTTGCACAGAACGCCGTCTCTTGTTTCGTTTTTGGGGATTTTTTGTTGCTGTCGACACGTACTTGTACTTCCTCCGTGCTCGGTCGCCACTGGGATCTCTTCCTTCTACTATTCTCATTGGGCTCTTTCTGTTACACCCTCGCATGCCTCTCCTTTATGTGTTTAGACGACGAACCTACCCACTCTATCTTCGTGAGCCAGCACGTGGAGGCCCTGTCGGTTCTCGACGACACGACCATTGGCGATCTCCGCCAACACCTCAGGGGTGGGGGAGAAGGGGATGCCACAACGGAGGTCTTTTACGATGATGACGACGACGACGACTTCTCCACGTCGCTCTGTTCCACTGCACCCCTGAGCAGTATCGACCTCAACAGAACCTTCCCCAACAATCCACCACCGATAAGACGGCCCAGATCACACCATCTTCGCCAGTTCCAGGGTCTAGACGTCTCGGTGTCCCGCGCCGGGGGAAACATCACGGTGATGGAGACTCATAATCGCAATGTATTTGACCGCGTCTCCAGGGCGGTGAGTAGTAGTAGTAGTAGTTGCCACTCCATTTATACACTCCAATCCGTCTTGCTTGGTTCTATGAGCTAGTGTTACCTTTCAACCTGTCCGGATTGCGTAAGGTTAAATGTGGCAGATCGGATTCTTTTATTTGGGGCCTTGCCATTGGGTCGGCAACGCTGCCTTGAGGCCTCCATTGGTCAGTTAAGGAGCGGTTAAATTGACCGCGTTGTGTTTTTCCTCTTTCTTTACACCCGGAAAAGATGGTTCGTATTCGTGATGCCGTTGACGAGTGGTCCTTGAAGGCCACCAACGAGATTCTCACGGCCCTTACTGGCGATGAGGGTGATGGCGATGTCCGCGACACCAGCATCAATCAATCCCACGGACGCCCCATCTCCCTGGGTCCTGCCACATCTTCTGCATCATCCTCCCCAACTGCCTCGTCGGAATGCGTTACCCCTGTTCCTGCCGGTACATCCAGTCGCCGGATGGATGCTGAACAACCAGACGAGGATGTCACCTCCAGGATTACTGGAACCCTCGACAACGACTCCAGACCACCGAGCGACTTCAGCGAGCTATTGGAAAAGTATGTTGCATGGTATCCCCATCATCTCTGGGCTGCCATCTCTTGGCCTTCTCCCACGCGTCAAGCAATCTAGATGATAGAAGTGCAGTTCGTTCAGCTTGGGACCTGTTGCTCTGGTGGTTTTTTGTCTTTGGTGAAGCCATCTAGTGTGAGGGGAAATTGGAGACACCTTTGTGGAATTTCTTTCCCCAGTTTGTTTCGGGGGCGACACAGTCGAAGGGGGCAGTAGGGATCTGTAGGGGGCACCGCTAAACTGGTCGTTTCATTCGTAGTGTGGTTTCCTTCTTCGGGCACAATGCCTCGAGAATTACTTACCAGCACTCGGTTTGACATGCGGCCAAAGATGCCACGTTGAGACCACGGGCCGGAAGATACGGTGGTTTTTAACGGTTTTTTTTATTTATTTTTAGTGACAATATCCAATCTGTCCATTCGGGTAAGTGATAGCGCGTTGTGATAGCGGTATGGTGAATTGGTTCTTCTCGATGTTTAAATTTTCTGTTGTTGTAATAGTCGGGATTGGTTTGACACTTATTGAACAAAGACGGTAAAATCTTTCTTTCATCCGCACATCAACGCACTAGTCATTGGCCTGTAATGCTGAACTAGTTTTCCGGAGTATATTTCCGGCGCTATAGCATTTAATATATCCTTAGGAGGCCAATGCGTTAACTTAGAAGTTGCCAGTTGACGTGTTTTCTCCGAGTTTCCACTGCCGTGGTCTCATCCCAGGAAGACTCTTAGTTTAATGCAGTTATCGCCACCGAGTTTGTGTTTGAGGTCAAACGAGGGTGTGTGGCCTCTGCATCCTTTTTGTGAGAGAGAGACCCCTGCCTTTAATCCGTCCACATGGGTGGCGGAGATTTCTTTAGGCCGCCGACTTACCCACGAAACCAAAGAATAACGACCGCCCTCGCTGTTTACTTTTCAGCTGCCACCGCCGCAAACAGCCGCTCGCTTCATTTCCCATCCATTGACGAGGTTAGTCCGCTGCTTGTGCGCTTTGTGGACGTGATGGCGCGCGTTCAGACGATTGCCACCTTCAACGCCAGCGTCACGCAGGTTGCCGGCGCCGAGGTCAACAACTCCATGTCGACGCACATCCTCTGTGGGGATGTGACGACGACGACGTCGCAGAACGACATCAAGGACGCCTTCATGACCTGGTCCCTGAAGGCGCGTGAGTGGTTCAGTCAGCTCGTCGGAGCGCTGCAGAACGCGTCGGCTCTGCCGGCCATGTGAGTGTCGGAATTTTATTGTAGCGCTCAACCTCGAAGCAGTCGCGCCTTTACCGGGTGTTGTGTGGTAGTATGTTTAGAAAATGTTGCTGCTGAGGATGATGATGATGATTGTTTGAATGCTTGTGGTCGATGTTAAGTCTGGTCAATTAATTGCGTCGTGTGCTGTTTTTCATGATTGGTGACGTTTTGTTCTTGTTTATCAGCCAATCAAACTTGGAGTCGCTGGAGGAGGACTTTGTGGAACATTTCGCTCACCTGGGCAACCTTCAGAGGGAACGAGAAACCCGGGTAAGTCGACCGACTCTCCGTGTCCTCTGTGAGACCGTCTGCCAATCGACTTTACGAGGGCAAATGAATGTAGCCGTTCTATGGGGTCGCAACGCATGAACCTTTTGTGTTTCTACAGTCCATCCAGTGCTTGAACAAACTGAGTACCACCCAGGACTGCATAACTGAGCTCTTTGAGAGCGTCAATACGGACTCGCAACACTTGCTGCAAGGATTTCTAATCCTCCAAGTAAGACGCACCTTTTTCTCTTCTCCCGAGGGCCATTCGTGCGTGTAGCAGTCCGTGTCAAGTCTGCGAGAGAGAGAGAGAGAGATGTTGTGGGTGTAATTTCTCAAATACGTGTCTCCTAACTGAGCCACAGCCATAGCGACTGCAAATCAGCGTGGCTAATCCCTCCGACGTTCTTGTCCGTCAGTAGTTACGTCTGGACACACTTGGTCTCCAATCTCTCCTATTAGTGACCAGTAGAAAAACAAATTATTATTATTATGACGGATCGGGTTGCTTGTTTTTGCGCCGCAGAACAAGTGTGACCAGCTGGTCTTGTCGATGTCGGACACCCTACCGGTAGCCGAGCACAAGGCCCTGGTTGCCAAGTACGAGGCCCGCTGCCAGGCCCTCACGGAGGCCAATGACGAACTGCAGCAGACCTACCTGGAGATCTCCGAGAAGCTCGAGTCCACCTACCGGCAACACGCCGACTCCATCGCCTCGATGCAGGCCACCACCGTCGCCAAAACCGACTACGAAGAGATCTACGAGAGGCTCAGGGTGGCAGAGACTTCCTCGAGTACTTTCGAAAATAAAGCCGATCACCTACAGGTCAGCTGGAGTCTTGAACTCCTTTTTTGTTGTTGTTGTTGCAATTTAAGTCGATACTGTCTTTGTTTTGCTAAAAACAAAAGTGGATTGTGTCGTTTTATGACTTGTTCGTTTCACAGTTCAACGTTTAATAGCAAAATTCCTCAGCTTGATTTTCATCTCTCGTTTATCTTGTGATGATCGTGTGGATTCCGTCTTCAGTAGATGGCCCCCTCTTAGTTCATTAGCGGCAACTGAAGGCGCATCAAAGCCTTCATAGAATACTGTTCCCCCGCAGTTCGGACTGTTTGATCAGCCCTGGGCTTCTTAAATGGTTTTCTTTTCTCTCGCTTGACCCAAGATATGACAATTCGACTAGTTGTGGACGTCCTTAGAATTCTCTCTTTACGGCCATCTTTGCGGGTTCTTGGGCCAGAACGACTGCAATGTAATTTGTCCAATGGGCAGTTGGTTTGCGTCGAAAAATGGATCCGCATCGGCCGTTTTTCTTGCAAACTTCAACCCCCACATCTCATGTCTGGGGGGGATTATCCAGCTTCATGAGTGTCGAGATTATAGACGAGTTCGTGATGTTTCTTGGGAATTTGGTACCGATGGCGTCCCTAGCGCCACCCATCTCTGTCCCTTGGGAATCGAAACCTCAGATCAGATGTATCAAACGCTTTTTGGGTCTGCGTTTTCTACATTTACATAAACTATTTAAAAAATCGAAAGGTTTAGGCAGCATTTAATAGTGCTGAACCAAAATGATGCAGATTTGTTTGAATACGTCCTATTGGAGGATGAACGGCGTTTCTCGGGTCTATGCTCATTGGTGCTCATCTACGAAGTTCCATGGGTTGGGTGAGTGTAGCAGGAGACGTCTGTAGCGCGGTTGGGTAGCGCAACGTCACTCGGAATCCAACAATCCTGTTGGTGAAGTGTTTGATTGGTTGTTCCATGGGTTGGGTGAGTGTAGCAGGGGACTGTATCCTGTACTCCAGTGATTGTGGGGCGGTTGGGTAGGCAAACATCACTGTTGGATGGTGTAGTACATCTGCCTACTTTTTCCAGACTCAGCTTCTCGAAACTTCCAGTCAGGTGACCGCTCTCAGTGCGGACCTGGAGCATGCGAATTACGACATCCTTCGCCTCCAGTCCTACCTCGCCCACCTCGACACCCTCCAAACTCGCCACGCCCAGGACCTCGACGAGCTGGCCTCTCGCAGCGCCACCTTCGCGCGTCATCTCTCGGCGGCAAGACAGCGGGCCAGCGAGGTTGCCACGCAGATGTGCGCACAGATTGGCGAGTGTTCGCGGCAGGAGGTCGCCCTCATGGAGTCCCTCTGCGTCTACGACTCCCTGCTTGAGGACTTTGAGTCCGCGGAGGCCCGATTGGCCGATCTGGAGGCGGTGCAGCTGGAGTATGAGGCGCGGTTTGAGCGCCAGGCTGCCGAACTCGATGAGAAGGTGACTTCGTACCAGGCCACCGCCAAAGAGGTCGAGGAGAGGTACTCGACGCTGCTGGATGTGGCGCAGACAGGGCAATCGGCAGGTTAGATTCACTTTTTCGGATTCTACTCCACCGCCGCCGCCGTCAATTGGACGGTAGAAGTGGCTGTTGTCCGTTTTTAGTCGAAGCAGAGGGTGCTAGGCGGCTCAGATGCTTGTCTAGTGTCGCCCCTCGTGGGGCAGCAGGTGGCACCACTAACCTGTCTACGCCACGTCCATGAATCAATCTCATCTTTGCATGTTACCTGCGGTCTGGCTAAAACCACAATCTCTACGCCCTCAGGGGCTTGCTTGCTGTGTACGTCCATCTCGTAAAATGTTTGGACGTCCGAATTTTGACCGAGACAGCGGTACGTGACCAACGATGAAATTAGACGACGTCGCTGTGTCAACACGAAGAAGCTGACAACCCTTTTGGTAGTGCCGTCGGATTCAGCGGTTCGGCCAAATCGATTAAACAAGAAACCCCAAGGCCTCGGCTTGGAGTCCGTCTACTGTGTGCGTCGCTCTACTCAAGAAGCCGCCTCATCGTCTTGCAGGAGGTTCCTAGATGATGATGATGATGCAAATAGCTCCGCCGGCGCCATAGTTGGTTTGGTGTTCTGTCCCCTTACTGGCCGGCCTCCTGTGACATCAAGGCGTCAATAAAGGGAGGGAGGGAGGGAGGGTTACGTGAAGCCGGTGAGGGCGTGGTTGCCGCCGCATGGGAGCGTTGGGGACCGAGTGGAGGCCGGGGTGGGTGACTGTCACGAATTCCGGTCAACTTGTCGTTATTTGGGTAACCTTCGTTTGTTTCACTGTGTGTTTCAGTGCCAAGCGGCAACATAAAAAAACTCTGCTGCCTATCGAATTGTTCGGTAGTAGTAGTAGTAGTAGTAGTAGTAGTAGTAGTAGTAGTAGTCAGCATGTCGTCTTACCAATGCGGCTCCTCTCTTTCCCAACCCTCGGATAGCCGAAGCGCAATGTGCACGATTGATTCAACGAGAGGAGGAACTGACCGACGAGTTGGAGAGCAAGGAGGCCGAATTCAGTGAACTTGGGGCTGAACTTGACGCGGTGCGCATGACAGCCGCCGAAAGCCAAGTCGAGCTGCAGCGTCTCAATCACCGCCTCCAGGTCATGCAGGACGAGGAACGGCAGAAGGATGGGGTGAACGTCAGCGGCGCCAGTGCGGACGTCGAAGAGAAGGCCAGGAAGTATCCTGAGCTCAAGGCGGTGGCCTTTGACCTCAAGGCGAGACTCATGAAGCGGGCAGAGTGAGTTCTTTTTCCGCTATACTCTTTTAGTTTGAATCCTTTCGGATCTGCCAATGATTAGTTAACGCTGGTAACAGTCGGTTATGGTATCCTATGAATTTTATGTTGGTCAATGTAAGCGTGTCGTCGGATTGTGTGACCTCAGATTGTTGCACTGACACTTCTTCTACTTCTAAACGGTTACTATGATAAATCGCAATTCATGCTTGTAATCTATGCCCTCTAATCCTCACCTACCCCATCCAGGCTGTTGGAGACGTCCCTGAAAGAGGTCAAACGGCTAAGGAGGATTGTCAAGGAGAACGACCGGAGAGCTCACAAGTTCCTCGAAGAACTGGAGCGACTCAGGGAACAGGTGAGGCCATGTCTTCTTCAGGTCGGAGGGATCTGTACGTAGACATTAATGGGCTCGGGTCAATTCTTAACCTCTGAATGAGACGCTAGTCGCTTGTACGGAAAAACGACGCGAATAATAGAATGGCTAAAGGTGCAGGTAGACAAACGAAGACGCCAACGAGGCATCCGAATAATTTCGGCCTAGTTGTCTTAATGCCCATTCAGAGGGGCAAGTGATGTTTGTAATTCTACCGCCAACCTACGGCTATACTCTACTTGGAGCCGCGGCAGCAACTGCTACTTGTCCTTCTTGCTCACTGGTTCCCTATTCTCTTTCCGGCATTAAAGATTGTGGAGAAGAACATTGTCATCAAGAAGCTTGAGGCTCTTGCGCATCGATTTCCCGTCGGCAGCTCCGGTGAACGATTTGGCGGAGGAAGAGAGGGAGGGAATGTCGCGATGAAGCCAACAACAACAACCTCGACAGGCGTGTGGTGAGCATTTTGCCGCTTTTACTACTTTTCTGTCTCCCTGTCCTCGATATAATGTGTTATTGTAGCGGCTGGAAAGGGTGGCGAATATGGTCTTTTGGTATCTTGTACTTTGAACGAGATACCTCGGGTGTTCGTGGTAAATATATGCGCATGACCTGTCTGGTGATTCTTAGAGTCTCGTTGACCAATCTGTCTTCTTCAGTATCCGTGAGGTTTCTTGCAAGTTGCCCAATAATGAAGCCGATGAGTCAGTTTTTGGGGTTAATTTGTTCCAAGAGATGACGTCCTGTTGCGTCTATTTTTAGCGCCCCTCGGTCCTCCTCCAGCGCCTCCGACGATCTCCTCCCTTGCATCGAAAGTCGTCGTGGCGCGGCCACTGCCACCAACATCAGTCCCGACTTCCAGGGCTTGCCCATGGGACCCAGTTTTTGCGATGAAATTATCTCCGAGGAGCCGGTGGAAGAGGAAGCAGCAGAGGAGGAAGACGGCGTCACGAGGGCGTCGACGTGCGCAGCTGCCACCGCTCCGGCCGCCTATCTGGCCACCGCAACGACGACGACGTCCTGTGCAGCTCCCACAGGAGGTCCACAGCTCTACGGCATCTGTACCCGCGACGGTTACACCTCTCTCTCGCTTGAAGCCGATCATCTGGAGGATGTCTCTGGGGCTAACCACTTCATCGGGTTCGTTTCCGCTTCATTCCTGTGTGTTAGGGTCTTTTTGAGAAGACGTTTTGGTATGGAATTCTCCCTTTTCCTGTCTATTGTTCAATCGGACAAAAAGTGTGGCTAGTTCGTATCGAGTTGTCAGAAATACTTATCAGCCTCCCCCCTCCCCGACCAATCAATAATGTCAACACTCAAAGGCCATATCCATGACTCCGAGAGAAAATGGTTAGCTCGTCGACTTAATCCAAATCGATTCTTGTGGTTAATTAGGCCACGGTTTGAACTCGGGGGTTGTAAGTTTGCGGATGACGCCTTCACCGTGGGGTCACATTAATCGATAAATCTACCTTTGGTGCCTCAGGTACGATGGAGTGGTCTCGCTGGTGTCCAGCATCGCCGTGACGACCCGTAATCTGTCGCACCGCCTCGAAGCGCACCGTCAGCATCACCACCAACCCCTCATGGGCGACATCACGGCCTCCCTCGAGGGTCCACTCAGCAGTCGATTGGAGGGCACGGACATGGACAACACCCTATCGGCAGTTGTCGAAGACCCCGACGACGTCTCCTTATCCACTGCAGCATCCGATGCCTCCTCCTTGTCGAGTAGACATTCGGTCGCCATGACTGAGTTGGCGCTCTCGGAAGAGGAGGAAGCAAATCGCCGAGCCGATGATGCCCCCCCACAACTCCCAACCCTGCCGTACGTATAACCTAATTATTCATTGTGGATACATACCAGAGAGAGAACGAACTAACGGTTATGCGGTATTAGTCAAGTAATAGCTTTTCTTACCGTGTGTTGTGATTGGTTCCCTGTCTTTTCTCTCAACTCCTTTCCGATTGGCCCATTCTTCATGCTCGTTTCTCATTTGTTTATTGGCCCCCAACCGGATTAAAACAGCCCATTATTATTCCGCTGGAGATTTCCTCCTGTATGTGGGCTGAGCTCTGGTTTTTTGTCACGTTATAAAGAAGCTACAAGTACAACTACTTCTGCTAGTAGTTGCAGTCGTTGTTGGAACGGCTTTTCCATGAATATTACTCTTGGGACAAGTATTAGAAGTGCAAAAATGGCGGCGTCCCCTCCAATGCCACCCGAAGAGGAGTTGGAAGCGGCCGCTTCTTGACATACACACCTAGAGGCGTAACGGGGGCTGATGGTTTAAATTCCACCAGTTAGCGCCTCTACGCCCAGCCGAAATGGGACGATGATTATGATAATTATGTTTTGACTCGACAAAAAACCACTGGTAGTTTTTGTGGATCTGAAAACAACGCAGCTGACTGGTCAACGAAAAATAAGTCTGACATGTGCACACCCACGCACAAATGGCAATTCTGCTCTTTATTCGATGTTCCATCCGGTAAGCACGCCTCTGCCGCATGGGAGGACAATATTCTTGAGATGTCTGTTGCGATCCCTGGAGCAATAAATGTCCTAATTGCCGTCGCGTTGCTGGGTGCACGCCTGTTATCCTCCAGGTACTCGGTGGGCGGTACAAAAATTCCGTAATTTCATAGGCAGCCCGAATTCTGCGTGTTGAATCTTCCTCTTCGGGTGGCACTGTTGGGGACGCCGTCACCTATACACTACTAATAATACTACTAGCATTCCCAAGAGTAGTCTTCAAGGAAATGGCACCCATGAAGCAGCCGGCACGCCAAGCGTCAGCGTGCAAATACGGAGACTGGCGGTAATTTAACCAGTCTACTACTACTATTCTCATGAGTAGTCTTCAAGTAAATGGCACCCATTAACCAGCTTTGCTGTTCCCCGTGTGTTGGATGGCGCAGCAGCGTTTGCCGCGGCCAATTCGACAACCCGCTCTTCGGGTTGCACTGCAGGAGATGCCGCAACCCGCACACGACGACTACTACTATTCTCATGAGTAGTCTTCAAGGAAATGGTACACGCAAGGCAGCCGGCCCATCCTCTTGGGATCCTGAACTCAACCGTACCACCACATGGGACGATACCATGGGGGGCATTTGCAAAAGATAAATTGTAGACCCTCTACCATACATAAATCAATAAACAGATAATAATGATGATGATGATGATGATGCTGATTTGAAAAAGAAACGCAAAGAAGCCGCAGCAGTTAACTTTCGAAAAGCTTTTGGCGGAAGCCTCTCCCCGGGGTTTATTCTTCGGGTGGAAGAGTTGGAACCAAGCTTCAGTCGACGCGAACAAAAACTCGCGTTGCCATGACTGGGGAGTATACCTCACATTAACGTAGGACAATCGTTCAAGTCAAGGGGAGGTGAATTTTAGCAACACACGTGCTAATACAAACCTACCTCATCGCGTCTATCCACAACCGCAACTATTGTGGTGTCGTTGAAGATGTTGCGAGACCTCGTCATAGGGCATTGCCGGAGAGATAATCGGCTCGGAGTTTTTTCGTTGAATTTAACTGCGGCTTTATTTTGCGTCGATTAATACTCATCCTCTTATCATCATCACCTTCTGGTATTGTATCTTTCCAAACTCCAGGTTATCGGCGACCTCCAGCACGATATCGCGCGATGCGCCACCCAACTTTCTTCGTTGTGCGCTGCTCTGATGATCGAAATCCAGGAGCCCAAACAGACGACCATCGCGCCGCCGCCATTCGACGCCGAAACTCGACTCGTCGCTCAGAGCGGCATCGATGCCACCTCCGCTCCTCCAGGTTGATTTTGTGTTGGCAATTGTGTCACGAGGAGAGATGCAGTTTTGTATTTATTTGTCTTTTTGTCGTTTCACAGTTTGCAACTCTGCTGACCACCATCGAGCTCGCCTCCTCATTGGTCGAACTGTTAAGCAACTTAGGCAATCGGTTGCCCCTAACTCGGTACGTAGGTTCCCCCAGTCTCTCCTTCTTCCCCCGGTTCCCCCAGTCTCTCCTTCTTCCTCATTGGTCGAACTGTTAAGCAACTAAGGCAATCGGTTGCCCCTAACTCAGTACGTAGGTTCCCCCGGTTTCCCCAGTCTCTCCTCCTTCCCCCGGTTCCCCCAGTCTCTCCTTCTTCCTCATTGGTCGAACTGTTAAGCAACTTAGGCAATCGGTTGCCCCTAACTCGGTACGTAGGTTCCCCCGGTTTCTCCAGTCTCTCCTTCTTCCCCCGGTTCCCCCAGTCTCTCCTTCTTCCTCATTGGTCGAACTGTTAAGCAACTAAGGCAATCGGTTGCCCCTAACTCGATACGTAGGTTCCCCCGGTTTCTCCAGTCTCTCCTCCTTCCCCCGGTTCCCTCAGTCTCTCCTTCACCCACTCTCCTGACAGTCATTTCCACTCTGCCCCCCCCCAGGAAGGACGCGTTGTCTCGGATGTGCTAAAAGATCTCAAGTTGGCGCTTCACCTCTTGCGCAATCGGCCCAGTTCGGCCCCACTCGATCGCCAACCAGCACCGCCCAACAGAACCAACCACAACTCGCCCGCCAGCGACTCTGCCACGGTCAAGAAGCCCACGACGGCGACAACCCCGACGACGAGCAGCTGTTCCTGCTACCAGCGCTGTAGTCGGGTAGTCAGGACATTCAGGAGTATCAACGCCCTTTGTAGGGAGCATTTGTGGTTCTGTTTTCGTATCTTGCTTTGTCTCTTCGCGGTCTTGAGTTTATGGGGTTTTTGTTGCGATGTAGTGGACAGCACCGGCCAGGTACTCTCGGACACCTTGGAGGGGACTTGTCAATCCCCCAGCAGCCCGTTGGAGGATCATCATCATAATCATCGTCACCATCATCGGAATTCACCGTCTGAGAGGCCGTCTAGGGGTTCTGGGTATTTTCAACACGAGGACGACAGCCACCTGCATCAGAAGTAGTTTGTGTTGGACGACTTGTTAACGCACGAAGACTGTCGTTTTGGAAAAAGTACTATTGATCTTATCCCCCCCAGCCAAATCTGATAGGAGACATTTTTACCCGCCATGTGAACTCTCCCTCGCGGGATTACTGTTTTTTTTAAACCCAACACTTTCTTATAAGTAGTGTGTTTTTATAAGGTAGTAGGAGGTGCGCATGCGACGCACATGTATATGTAATCTTACGGTATGAAATAAATAAACTAATCATAAAGACACTCGTTCTTGTAAAAGGTTGGAACAGGTGGGTATGCGACTCCATTGGTTGCTTTAGTTATCTGGTAGACGTCAGTCTTGTTGATCTGAGCTACGTGGACACTGGTCAAACTTACTCCACTTCTATCGACCGTGGATCTAGCCTCGACCCATTCCGCGAACACGTCCTTTGCGTCACGCGGTCTAGTCTTCTGGCACCTCTTGCACCCTCGGACATATTTATTTGCGTCCAACAAGGGCCCGGGACAGAAATACCGCTCCCGGAGACATTCATGCGTCCTTACAGAATCGGAGTCTCCCTTTCTATCGTGCAGGATCGCTAATACGACTGGCCGGATCTCTCGTAACTCCGCCGTAGCCGTGGCGCCTGCAGAATAAGCGGCCGACAGTAACTGGCGGTTCGGATTCACCCAGTTCGCGAGAGAAAGGCGTCCGGCAAGGGTACTCATCGGTTTGGCTCTCAGCGACCGTTGCGCCAACCGTCGAGTCCGTCTCCGTATAGGCGCCAACCCTTCTTGCCCCGCCTGTCCCCGTTTCGCCTCCTCCTCCTCGCTTGGCCGTCTAGAAAACGCGTCGGCAACAACGTTTAGCTCCCAATCTTGCCGCTGGAGCACCATAAGCCAGCGGGCTATGTGATTAAAAACGTCCTTCGACGTGTGCTGTTGCACCAGCGGGTTGTAGTCCGTTACAACCAGAAACGTAGACGTGTTGATCACCCACTCATTGCCGAAGCCCTTTTGTACGGCGCAGACTCATTTCGCTTAGCGGGGTTTAGCGGGCGCGACCGTCTTGTCATTCCTATACCGTTTTGACGACGCAGACAAAGAAATCGGTTCTTGAAGTCCTTTTTCAACCGAATTAACTGCTCGAATAATTGAATCTGGGAAAGTTACCGATTTCTTTTAAAACAAGAGCCCGGGCGCATAATTTGTTGAAAGGTGACCCCCCTTGTGATAGAAAGATGTAGAAAACGAGAATAACCCACGAAAACGAGTTGCAATGCAGCTATTCCGGTGGTGGTTTCTTTTATTTACGAGGCACATAGTGGAAAGCGAACCTGGTGGGAATTTACCCATTAGGAATCCAAAAGCCCTATCAGGGTTCCGCTTTACGAGCTTCTTAACTTTCGTGGTAGTTGGAAACTTGGGCGGTGAGCCGCTGCTTCAGTCTCGAGGAATGCGAGCCAATGCCGCCAATCAATCTTGGGCTCGGCTTCAAATAATTTGGGAATAGGTCCAGCACGGAAGCGGTGTCTGGGATTGGGCCGATGATGTCTCATTTGATGAGCTCATTTAGTTGGCCTGAGTTAAGGGGATATGTAACCTGTCCCGTTACTGTTCGACTACGTGGTGGACTGGCTAATGCAGAAGGCCCTCGCTGACTAAAACAGTGACCAAGTGGCCCAGAATGTTTCTTTTGGCGATCTGGAATTCGCTGACGATATCATCATCCTTGGAGACAGCCCCACCACCTTGCAACCGGTTCTCAGTCGTTTCAATAATTTTGCAAAGGCATCGAATGATTACATAATTCCCCCGTTTAAACGCCATGACTGTCGGGTTATTTCTATTGCGTAACTGGTCTACCAGCAAAAATCCATCTGCGCAACACCGATCAGTAGTGCTGGGCGCTTTTAATTTCATGCGCTCGTGTGACACAAACGTGCAACTCTTTCTCAGCCGTATAACCAATTATCGGAAAGCAATCGGACTGGAGATCAACACACCGAAAATCAAAGTCTTCAGCCAGACTTTCTCTGAACTCCACTATCCTGTCGAACTGTCAAGCAACGGAGGAAGGATACATGCGTGTCCAATGCGCAAGGAAGACGTTACACCAATTGCAAAACACTTTGTGTGGCCGCACCGAGATAAGCAGCTGACAAAGATTCGCGTCTACCGGGCTGAAACCCGCCACATTGTCGTCTACGGCTTCGAAACCTGGCCACTGTGTGTCGAAGACGCAAGAAGATTGTAGGAATTCGACCACGTGGGCTTTCAACGAATCTCTTATACCGACTGGCACGATCGGCTTTCCGATTTCGATAAAAAACGCCGCTGTGCACACACGGAGAAGCTGTCAACCCTTTTAACATCGCCGTCTGTTTAAGTGGCACAAAAATCTTGTTAAGGCGATTTACCTCAGCTGCGATCTTGATCGAAATGGGTTTCATTTCTCTGTACCTCCCATGGCGACAAAGTCCTTTTTTCCCCTCAGTTTTTGAAGAAATGGAGAAGATATGACTCGGGGGGTGAGGTATAGTTCCGTGAGTGGACAATGCGCAAACCGGCGTCTCTCGCCGTAACCTTGTAAAGGTTGGTGCTGCCGGTGCGAAGGCAACCTAAACACGTTGGCAGGCACGATCAAATTCGGCATTGAACGCCGGGGCTCGCAGCCCATCAACACAGTTCGCCGTTTGAGATAGAACTGGACAGCCATCGGCACCGACCATGTCTCCGAGGGAAGCACATCGGCGGTCATGGTTCGAGGAATTATGTGCGGCCCGATGGGTGAATTGTTTGCATTATCGCTCTGTCGGAGAGGGGCCCATGTTGGATTCCCAGCTTGTCAGGCCCACTCGGGTTGCTTTGGGGACGCGGCCACTTGTAAAAATATTCCCGAGAAACTTCAAGGCAAACCCTCGTAGATCCAGTTCGTCCTCTTGTTTTATTCAAACATTGGCTTTGTGGAGTAGAACGCGTTATCGGCTAGTCCCATTAACAGAAACACCTCAAATACAGTAGATATGGTGTTCTTTCGATGGAATCATTTGCTAAAGACACCTAGTTAAACGTATGCCAAAAAAATATATTTTTCTTGATCTGACGATGCGAAATTCTCCCAATCCTCTTCTGAAAATCTTAAATGGTCTCTTACGAGCTGAAATGCTGTGTCCCCCCGGATCGAAGGAGATTAGGTGCGATCTTGTATGTCTTCTAGTATCATGGTTTTTTCTCATACCACGCAGCTTACAAATTGGAGGTGACGTTGTTAACTAGAAAACAATTAACTGAAACAATTGTGCATATTTAAGATCCTATATTTGAATAGAAGTCAGCAAAATAAAAGGGGGAAAGCCTTTGAAAAATAATTGGCCTTAGTCAGATAAACAAGTATTGTTGATTACAATAATGATCTTGACATTTAAAAGAACTTTCATGTGTAGAAATTTAAGACATATTTCGTTTTCCAGTGGTCTGTCTATGGTCTCCATCCAAGAGATTATCGTCAAACGCCACTTCACTAGTTGCACGCTCTTCGCCTCGCAACCCCAATAAAACGCTCGAAATTTAAACCAAAAATTGCGCAAAGCATTGCCCACTGAATAATGCGAATCATCACCGTTCCGAAGCCATTACATAAGAATGGCCTTGAATAAAACGGTTACGCATGAGACTCATAATCCCTCTGACCGCAAGCCACATGGCTTGACGACCGATATCAGAGAGTAACAGTTGCCCCATTGGAGATCTCTATCCAATTTTCTGTCACACAAGCCGCCACAAACTTAGTTTAGTGGGCAAAGTGTTGGGGGAAGCCAATCGCTCACACAAAGCAAAACGCACACAAACATTCAATTGTTGACATATAATATACATACAAGCGAATAATACAGACAATTAATTTTGTTGATCCAGTGAGCTATTCTGTGGGTGTGAAATATTATGAAATGTCCGATTTCTATTAACCATAAAGAAACTTTTATCTACCCGATTACACGAACATTGAAATTTGTGCTCAGCTTAAATTTGAATGCGATGTAAAATATTTGTCTGAAATCGATTGGCTGAAAATACATTCATTTTATAACGCTGCATTTGTTTGTTTTGGAATATGATGCTCAGAAAATGCCATTTCTCGAATGTATAGGCATAAATTACTTGAAATCGAATGCCATAATATATAAATAACGTCTTCACAGATTGTAAATTGTCCTCGAAATTTTCGCTCTATTTCTTTTGAATATCATTGGCTAGCTATAACGCCCCTTGTTTTACTATGTTACCTTTACCTTATGGGTTTTGTCGCGCACTTTTGGACACACCGGTCTGTAAAGAACGACATGACAGGATAAGAGGCGGGCATCTTGCCTTTTTATCTTTCTATGGTACGAAGTTCGATCTGATGGTATTTACGACTCTCTGGTTCACTCAAAGTGAGGCAACTCACTTTCTCCCGTCATACAGGATGCCTTTCGCTCTCCCAACCCTCCGCAACCGGCAACCGCAGCCGCTCTACCTCCTCCACACATCCTTCACCGTAGGATCTACAGCGACATCCTCCCTTCTCCCACACTATGGACCAGTTGGGTAGTTACCCGTTATAAGGACCCGTCCCATTTTCGCCTAAAGCTCCTATTGTGTTCCAACTTCTTCGTCTATCGCTTTCCTTATTATATCTTCTTTCGTAAGTGCACTTACACGATGCGTGTACTTTCTACCAATCTTCCTTACTAAGTAAAGGTCACTCGCCCATTAAAGTCGCCTTATTCATGGAGTTGACTGACGTTTGGGGACACCCTCTGGCGGAATACAGGTTGCTATTATCTAATCCCATTTTCCTAGATCTCATTCCCACTGGGACATTACAGTTATACGCCCACAACTTTACACACTACACAGCGTGCGAGTTCTGGATCTTCTTCCTGAAATCTCAGAACCAACTCAACGTCCTCCTTCACCTTTCTGAATGCCAACGAGGAAAATGAGAATGTATAATTAAGTAAGGAAGTACAACTACGTGTCGACAGCAACAACAAATCTCCAAAAACGAAACAAGAGACGGCGTTCTGTGCAAACACGGAGAAGCAATCGTCAGCTGCAGTTGTGTTCGGCATCAACTCTCACTGTAGGAGCGGCGGCCAACTAGACACTGATCGTTCTTCATGACAAACAAAAACAATTCAAAACTGACAAAAAGCCCATACCGTGATCCAAATGATCGGTGTCCCGTTCGGCTTGCATACAGGTTGAAGTTTCGGTGCATTTAGGGGCGACTCGTCGCATGCTGTTCGCGAATCCCTCGCCAGGATTCATGGAAACATTGACCAGGAGACTGCGGTTAATCGTCTCTCTGAAAGAACGCTAAAAGGCGGTGTCTGTTAAGTGATCCAATCAGCAAGACTATCATCCCTGTTCCCCTATTATCTCAGACCAATGATCTCCGGACTTGACCCGGCAACAACGATCACACTCCCAGATGACAGATATAGCACGGGACTATCTAACCTGGAGGGAGCGAACGCTGTCAAATTGAGAAAACACACTCTTAATGACAGAATAGAGTTCCTTGAGGCGACACAACGACGGGCCGGTTGAGGCGAGTGTTGCTGTGGCAAAGGCGATTGCTGCTGCGGCACCAGGGGTTGAGCCATCGACCGGGTCGCAGTCGGCTTGGTGTTCGGCGGAGGCACCGAGAGAGACATTCCCACACCGACTGGCTTCCTGCTACACCAAGGCGTGCAAATGAAGCGGTGATTAAAGCGAACTCTACGATAACCACCTGCGTTATTGTCTTCCTAGGCCAGGAAGCATGTATAATTAATTATGTATTACTCATTTTCCTCGTTGGCATTCAGAAAGATGAATGAGGACGTTGAGTTGGTTCTGAGATTTCTGAAAGACACACAGCCAAGACAAGTATTTCACTGAGGTCTGGATTTTTTGGTTAATAACGTCTGTAGGATCTCACGAAGTTACGAAGAGATAACTTCAACTTACGCTTGCTGTGTTTGAATTATCAAAACGCTCTTGGAAATCGAGGTCCTGATGACATCACAATGGTCCGTTTCGTTTGTTATGTTCATTTTTAGAGACTAGCCGATCTCGAGAGCGCTAATGCAAAGATGATTGAACAACTACGCGAAAAATCGACCTTATTAAATTGTGCATCGTAGGTTTTATTGTATATTCATTTTCCGTGTTTAGAAAAATGTTAACGTCGCTACGGTGTGAAAATGAAAGTTTGAAGTCTGATAACGACGCGTGGATTTAAAAATATATATTCAGACGTGAAAGTAGCCGTTGGGTGTACGTTTCGTGTAGCATCCTCTTCTTTTCCATGCCCACATATCTTACCAACTTCATTGGATTTCTATTTTAGAGAGCTATCGAATATCCAACAGCAGCTTCTTGACGCCGAGACTAAAGTTACCATGCTTGAAGCCGAACGGAACGCTGTTCGTGAGCGCAACAACCAAAATATCTTGAGTCAGTTTGAATTGGCTGACAAGGAGAATAAGCCCTCACGGCGGTCCTCCTGTCTCAATGTCGCGTTGTCTCGTATCGTTGGTGTCGACAACGACCCCTGTTCGTCTACGCCACCACGAGAAGAGTCACCCAAGACTGTTTCGGAGCACCTCTCGGTTTCCGAATGAACTAAACGCTACAACGCCGTTCGCGTAATGAGCTCCACTTGCGTATCAAGGGCCTGATTGAGGACCGTGAGGCTAAAATTAGTCCCGCAGTTGTTCAATCATCTGTGCATTAGCACTCTCGAGATCGGCTAGTCTCTAAAAATGAACATAACAAACGAAACGGACCATTGTGATGTAATCAGGACCTCGATTTCCAAAGCGTCCTGAGCCATGAGGGAGGACTTCAGTGTTCGATGGAGGCGCAAAATCATCCCATTGGCCGCGGGATGGTAAGAAGTTGTGCGAATTCGCTGGCATCCAAGAAATTGGCACATCTTTTGGAAAAACGTTGATTCGAATTGTGCCCCTTGGTCGGTTGTCAAACGACGCGGAGATCCGAAACGTGCGACCCAGTTATGCAGGAAGGCGACAACGAACGTTTCTGCGCCGATTTCCGCTAGCGGTATAACTTCGCACCAACGGGTGAAGCGATCTACACAAGTCAGCAAGTAGCGGAAACCCCTGGACGAGGGCAACGGGCCGACTAAATCCACATGAACGTGGCTAAACCCCTTCATTTGCACGCCTTGATGTAGCAGGAAGCCAGTCGGTGTGGGAATGTCTCGCTCGGTGCCTCCGCCGAACACCAAGCCGACTGCGACCCGGTCGATGACTCAGCCCCTGGTGCCGCAGCAGCAATCGCCTTTGCCACAGCAACACTCGCCTCAACCGGCCCGTCGTTGTGTCGCCTCAAGGAACTCTATTCTGTCATTAAGAGTGTGTTGTCTCAATTTGACAGCGTTCGCTCCCTCCAGGTTAGCTAGTCTCGTGCTATGTCTGTCATCTGGGAGTGTGTTCGTTGTTGCCGGGTCAAGTCCGGAGATCATTGGTCTGAGATAATAGGGGAACAGGGATGATAGTCTTGCTGATTGGATCACTTAACAGACACCGCCTTTTAGCGTTCTTTCAGAGAGACGATTAACCGCAGTCTCCTGGTCAATGTTTCCATGAATCCTGGCGAGGGATTCGCGAACAGCATGCGACGAGTCGCCCCTAAATGCACCGAAACTTCAACCTGTATGCAAGCCGAACGGGACACCGATCATTTGGATCACGGTATGGGCTTTTTGTCAGTTTTGAATTGTTTTTGTTTGTCATGAAGAACGATCAGTGTCTAGTTGGCCGCCGCTCCTACAGTGAGAGTTGATGCCGAACACAACTGCAGCCGACGATTGCTTCTCCGTGTTTGTACAGAACGCCGTCTCTTGTTTCGTTTTTGGAGATTTATTCCGTGCTCGGTCGCCACTGGGATCTTATCCTTCTGCTATTCTCATTGGGCTCTTTCTGTTACACCCTCGCATGCCTCTCCTTTATGTGTTTAGACGACGAACCTACCCACTCTATCTTCGTGAGCCAGCACGTGGAGGCCCTGTCGGTTCTCGACGACACGACCATTGGCGATCTCCGCCAACACCTCAGGGGTGGGGGAGAAGGGGATGCCACAACGGAGGTCTTTTACGATGATGACGACGACGACGACTTCTCCACGTCGCTCTGTTCCACTGCACCCCTGAGCAGTATCGACCTCAACAGAACCTTCCCCAACAATCCACCACCGATAAGACGGCCCAGATCACACCATCTTCGCCAGTTCCAGGGTCTAGACGTCTCGGTGTCCCGCGCCGGGGGAAACATCACGGTGATGGAGACTCATAATCGCAATGTATTTGACCGCGTCTCCAGGGCGGTGAGTAGTAGTAGTAGTAGTTGCCACTCCATTTATACACTGCAATCCGTCTTGCTTGGTTCTATGAGCTAATATTACCGTTTCAACCTGTCCGGATTGCGTAAGGTTAAATGTGGCAGATCGGATTCTTTTATTTGGGGCCTTGCAATTGGGTCGGCAACGCTGCCTTGAGGCCTCCATTGGTCAGTTAAGGAGCGGTTAAATTGACCGCGTTGTGTTTTTCCTCTTTCTTTACACGCGGAAAAGATGGACTGCATAACTGAGCTCTTTGAGAGCGTCAATACGGACTCGCAACACTTGCTGCAAGGATTTCTAATCCTCCAAGTAAGACGCACCTTTTTCTCTTCTCCCGAGGGCCATTCGTGCGTGTAGCAGTCCGTGTCAAGTCTGCGAGAGAGAGAGATGTTGTGGGTGTAATTTCTCAAATACGTGTCTCCTAACTGAGCCACAGCCATAGCGACTGCAAATCAGCGTGGCTAATCCCTCCGACGTTCTTGTCCGTCAGTAGTTACGTCTGGACACACTTGGTCTCCAATCTCTCCTATTAGTGACCAGTAGAAAAACAAATTATTATTATTATGACGGATCGGGTTGCTTGTTTTTGCGCCGCAGAACAAGTGTGACCAGCTGGTCTTGTCGATGTCGGACACCCTACCGGTAGCCGAGCACAAGGCCCTGGTTGCCAAGTACGAGGCCCGCTGCCAGGCCCTCACGGAGGCCAATGACGAACTGCAGCAGACCTACCTGGAGATCTCCGAGAAGCTCGAGTCCACCTACCGGCAACACGCCGACTCCATCGCCTCGATGCAGGCCACCACCGTCGCCAAAACCGACTACGAAGAGATCTACGAGAGGCTCAGGTTGGCAGAGACTTCCTCGAGTACTTTCGAAAATAAAGCCGATCACCTACAGGTCAGCTGGAGTCTTGAACTCCTTTTTTGTTGTTGTTGTTGCAATTTAAGTCGATACTGTCTTTGTTTTGCTAAAAACAAAAGTGGATTGTGTCGTTTTATGACTTGTTCGTTTCACAGTTCAACGTTTAATAGTAAAATTCCTCGGCTTAATTTTCATCTCTCGTTTATCTTGTGATGATCGTGTGGATTCCGTCTTCAGTAGATGGCCCCCTCTTAGTTCATTAGCGGCAACTGAAGGCGCATCAAAGCCTTCATAGAATACTGTTTGACATCACAATTTGACTAGCTGCTCCCTTCAGATCAGATTTGACGTCCTTATCGTATTCCTAAAATCCACGAAACTGCCAGCACTGCCGATCATCAGTTTACCGACATCCTGGTCCTCCTAAAATAGCAATGCTCGCAGAATATGAATGTGTGTCTACACTGCGTTGCAGTGTCAGTGTGGTATAAGACAACCCAATTTGAAACACTAGAATTCTCTCTTTACAGCCACACCGCTGCGAAAATTGCTTCATGTCCTACGACAGTAAAGACGAATTGGACGTCCACATCCAGGCCAAGCATTCTGGAAACCGCTACGCAAAGGTATGTTTGCAGTCGCCAGGGTTTTGCAGTGATTAACACCCTCTCACAGCCTCTCTCCACATATCCAACATGTCTGTCTTCGCCTTTAGGTTCTCGTTTGTCCAGCCTGCTCGAAAAGCTACAAGTCGAAGAGGTGCTTCGCAAAGCACATGGAGCTCCACAAAAGTCCGTCAACACTCGTGCGGAATGATGGACAGGAGGACCCCCTTCGAAACCGAGTACTTGCGTCGCTCAGCCATGTCGGAGTATCAAGAGAACGCGCTGGGCGCACCGCCGCATCTGCCGCACGCGGAGAGTTCGATGGAGCACGTGGTGGACAAATCGGCCAAGGTTTGGCAACAGAACACGGGCGGGGTGAGCAGCAACGCCCAGTGTATCTGGGAGTCGGCGGGCACGCGAGCGTCCACCGAATGCATGATTAATTGACCCATGAAAGAGAGCCAAAACCGAAAAACCGCGCTGACCTTCACTCTACCAGATGAGGGTAAACTACTACAAGATCTCTGCGTATTCTGTTTCTCTTTGAGCACCACCGACCTCCGTGGACCTTTAACCGCGGATAGTAGGACATCTTTTATTACCGTTGTAATAATAACTTGCCATCTCTTTTCCAAGGCGCCCAAATCGCTGGGATATTAATGGGCCGTGTATCTTATAAATACGAATAATTCAATACATCAAGTGTTTTTTCTCCCCATGATGAACTCTGCTGTCGGACTATAGTTTAGTAGAAAAATATACAGAGCTATATCATTGGTACTTAAAGTATATGCGTAAAAGGACTTGAAGAAGAATGATTACATAATTCCCCCATTTGAACGTCATGAATGTCGGGTTATTTCTATGGCGTAACTGGTAAACCAGCAAATATCCATCTGCGCAACACCGATCAGTAGTGCTGGGCGCTTTTAATTTCATGCGCTCGTGTGACACAAACGTGCAACTCTTTCTCAGCCGTATAACCAATTATCGGAAAGCAATCGGACTGGAGATCAACACACCGAAAATCAAAGTCTTCAGCCAGACTTTCTCTGAACTCCACTATCCTGTCGAACTGTCAAGCAACGGAGGAAGGATACATACGTGTCCAATGCGCAAGGAAGACGTTACACCAATTGCAAAACACTTTGTGTGGCCGCACCGAGATAAGCAGCTGACAAAGATTCGCGTCTACCGGGCTGAAACCCGCCACATTGTAGTCTACGGCTTCGAAACCTGGCCACTGTGTGTCGAAGACGCAAGAAGATTGTAGGAATTCGACCACGTGGGCTTTCAACGAATCTCTTATACCGACTGGCACGATCGGCTTTCCGATTTCGATATAAAACGCCGCTGTGCACACACGGAGAAGCTGTCAACCCTTTTAACATCGCCGTCTGTTTAAGTGGCACAAAAATCTTGTAAAGGCGATTTACCTCAGCTGCGATCTTGATCGAAATGGGTTTCATTGGAAATGGAGAAGATATGACTCGGGGGTTGAGGTATAGTTCCGTGAGTGGACAATGCGTACAAAAAACGGAGTGGCACTATCAAACCGGGGCCTCTCGCCGTCACCCTGTCAAGGTTGGCGCTGCCGGTGCGAAGGAAACCTAAACACGTTGATAGGCACGATCAAATTCGGCATGGAACGCCGGGGCTCGCAGAATAATTGTATTTGAAAGATGGAGAAACAGCGGGTTTTCGTGGTCGAGTTCGGGCGCAAACATGGTCAAGCCGCAATGTCTGAGATAAGCGCCACATGCCTATCGACGATACCTACAATCCTGTTTTTTGTTATTGCAGCCTCGCCTACTGCAAACAATAACCCTGTGTTAATATTTTCAATAATGACCTCCCAATATTCATAAAGATATGCTGCATTAGAACGTCTGTTAGTTCAGGTGACAACGAATGTAGTCTTCGAACTGACTTGCTGCAACAAATCTTTTCTGCGTACATGCTTGGTAAAAGTGTAGAAGAAGAATGAAACCAAACGAAGATGTTATTTCAAGTAGTAATGATCGATAAGGTTGTGATTGGACACACGGCTTTATTAGCATAACGCGTACAATCGTAAAATCGATATTCATATAAAATACACGACTTTTTGTTTAATTCGGTTTCAACACAGGAGCAAACGCAAAATAAACAAGTTAAACGGAAGCATTTGCGCCGTGGTGTTAATTGACACGTGCACAACCTACCTCCCGCCTCACACCGTAGTCGACACCTTCTTGAACGCAAACCATGCCGAAAAGTGGATGCCTTTATTTAATTTATTATTTATTCTCAAGCCTTTCAAGTTACATTGTTTCCGTTTCTGATAATGGCTTTGAATGAAAATATTGCCTTTTAAGTTTAGGATGCCACAATTTCACTGCGAATGCGTGATTTGCATGAATGCATCATTCGGAAATAAGTGAAAATTAAATAACGTCAAACTTCGCGTCAAATTAAAAAACGATCCACGTGAGTTTGCCTTTTGATCGTATCCATTAAATTACTTTGTTTAAAGGTCTGCTTGGACCTTTAAATGTGATATTTTCTGAATCGACACTATAAACATGGCGTTATTTTTAAAACAATGTATGGGAAACTGTTTTCATGGCGAATTGTGAAAGTTTCTTTCGTTTTTCTCATTTTGGAAAGGACTTCAGGGGATCCTAAAAACTGCAGGGGCATTATAAAAAGCAGCACCGAAGGCGGTGTACCATGAGCCAGTCAATCGATCTGGTGTCATATAATAATATGGCATTCGCGGTGATTCAACCTAAAGATTTATCCGGAAAACGTGATTCCTTGTGAAATAATGATACCCAGAAAAACTGGTCAATACGCCGCAAACATATCTTCCATTTAGGTTTTCAATCCTCCCAATCCAATAATTATGTCTAAACCAATTTAAGTCCAATTTAGTTGGCCAAACCATGAAACTCCAGACTGTAATCCGGAAAGATTGGATTTTGAACAATTCTATCCGTTATTTGGATGCATTACGGCATCTTTTTAGTCTTCCGACGTGGATTTCGGAATAAACAGATGAACAATAGACGGGGGGAGCATTGGGTTTGAACTCCAAGTTCCGGCAGTTACTCCCGTACATTCCACTCAGCGATCGACCAGAGACAATTGTGAGATCAAACTCAATAGAAGATCACCGCATGTCACGACTTTGTAAAATAACTATAACATAAACATGATAATTGTAATCATTTGAAAATAAAATAATGTTTATGTGTTTCTGATTAAAAACGGTTTGTTGTCTTTTCTTTAGCTGCCTGATAGTTGCGATATATCGTGTCTGTCATCCCATCCAGCATCCATAGCGCACGTTATTGATACAATTACACGGGTCAAAGAGGGAAGGATTCTTGCGCAAAATTAATTCCATAAGGTACACGTACAAATTCATACGTAAAATAAAATGATCACAAATCACAATCACATTGTTTAATTATTCTAGGATCTCCCCTTGTTTTCCATCGCAATATTTGAGCGTGCTCTATGACATCTACAGGATACCCCCTGTGATTGGGGACGACCGGCCAGATTCCATGAAGATGCGATCCCCTCAAATCGGCTCGAATTCCATTAAGATCGGATCCCCTGGGTTATTAATCATGTGGAATATGGACGGTGCAAGGGATCAATCGATGTTCGAATTCAAACCAAATAATTATTGCTAAATTCACTAGTTTAGGAAAGAGCATGCGACGCTACCTTAGATTGTTTGCCTTCAAACATCGATTCGATTCAATAAATACGAGCGTACATTGCAAGTACGTCGATCATTCATTTTATAAAAAAATACTTCGTTTAACCCTTAAAAGGCACTCGGTACATTCGATGAAGCAGTTTCATTTATTGTGATGTAAAAGCAGGTGATAGGCTGAAGAGATGGGCAATCGGAAGTGTCATTGTGCTTGAACCCAAGTTGGTGTATGCATATAAAATGATACTCAAACCAAAAATTCCCCTTCTTAAATGTACCTTTCTTTACTAAGCCAGACGAACTTGCCAATCAGCAATAAACAATACAAACTCAGTCCAGTGGATAATCTCACGAGCCCCAATACTGAGCAGCAACTCAAAACACTCATCCGCAATCAGACCAATTCGAGGCCGCAAATGCAAATGCCTGAATCGCACTTTCAGCTATCTCGGAGTTGTTGGAAAGAGTCAAGATCGCAAGAAACACATTCGTGTTAAATCAGAAACACATGTTTTAAGCGAGTCAGCTAAATTTACATTCGATCGCACCACTCTCCCAATGCACACACAAACCTGCCCATAAGATATTTTTTATTTTCCCAACAAAAATCGCGGAATTTAAAATGATGAATACGTGATATTTTATAAACATGAAAGTGGTATGGTTTTCTTCGGGTGTTTATTGCATAGAAGACGGACGATTGTACACTGTTTATTCACAGGGAGACGCTTCGTCTAACTCAAGACGCGACACGACAAATTCATTTATAAAAACAATATACTTTCTTATCGATTGTCTTATGATCATATATTTAGCGCATATGTCGAGGTGCTCCGGTCGATGGGGACGCCGAGTTCATTCAATAGAAATAATTTGATTTAAAAAAGGCTAGAGACTTGATGAATGGGACATTTACTGTGATTGATCGTATTTTTTAACATTAAAGCCACAATGTCATTCAGACAAGTCAATTTAACAAATCCTGTGGAACAGAATTTAGTGTATATTGGGAATATTATAAATAAAAAAGATGTCACGGCTTGTTTAGGCGACAGC
>JAPUBX010002178.1:0-12727 GCA_028672205.1 Proteocephalus fallax | reverse complement strand
TATCCTGTGCCGGCTGTGTTGTTAAGTTCCTCCACGTCGAATGTGGGTGGTCTCGCGACGTGCATCAATCTGAGCATGTTCAAGATCACGGCTACGTCGCCTGTGCTTACGAATTTGTTATTGTTATGTGCCATCCAAGATGTCTTCAAAGCTGGCTTTAACGTGAATATATCCCATTCCTCAACCTGAGCGGATATAGCTAAGTTCTAGGATTCAATGATACCAAACATTTCTTGAAGCATTGATTATTATTTTATTCATCTGTTTGGGGATTTCAATTCTGTGCATATTAACCCACCCACCACGCTCGGTCTCAATACAATAGTCAGGGAATCTTCTTGACCACATATTTGTGTCTGAATCTTCTCTGTATGCATGCCGTAAACGTGTACCCTTAGCCCAGTCTGACCACTGGATTGTCGTTGTTGGTCTACCAATGCATCAGTTCGAACTGTCTCCAGAACCAATCCAATTAATTAGATGCGGTTGCCACAGCCGACTTCTGGGTAGACGCTCATTCAAAATTAGCTAAGGAAATATACCATATAAATAGCATACTCCGATTTTTGTACGATACACACAGCAACTTACGGATTCAACCCTCACCCCACGTGCCGCATCGTATCCATTTCTTAAACAATGGAACCGGAAGAAGGAACGACTTTGATTTCAATTCTGCGCCTATTAGCCCTCTTCTTACACTTGGTCTAAGTGCCATAGTCAATTTTCCAACACGCGAAGGGAATCTTCTTGACCACATATTTGTGTCCGATTCTCCTCTGTATGCATGTCGAAAACGTGCACCTTTAGCCCACTCGGACCACTGCATCGTTGTTGGTCTACCGAAAATATATGGCAAAAAAAACAATCAATGTGGTCCCAAACCTAAAAAAATTCGTATCCGCTCTCACTGCCTCCAAAACCAGTGCAATTTAAGAGATGCCGTTGCCACTACCGATTTCAAAGTTTTCGAGGATTCCGACTTTGATAAAGAGATCGACAATATCAATAGTTATCTTTGATTTTTGTACGATACGCATTGTCCACTCACGGAACTATCCCTCACCCCCGTGTCATATCTTCTCCATTTCTGAAACGACTGAGGCGAAAAAAGGAACGACTTTGTCGACAGGGGAGGCATCGAGAAATTAAACCAATTTCGATACAGATCACAGCTGAGGTAAATCGCCTTAACAAAATATTTGTAGATGAACATCAAAACCCGCTATCTCTTGAAAAATCTTAACAGATTGACAGGAACCCGCCGCCCATATCTACCAAGTGGTGCCCTAGACCTTGATGCTCTGAACGATGGCTTTATCTTCAAATCCGCTGACCATTCCGCGGTACCTCTCGTTAGATCTCTTAATCCCAGCGCTTTCCTGCCCGCTCACGAATCTTCTGTCTCCCAAATGTTGGCTGGCCTCAAGAGCTCAACCAAGGCTGGATCCGACAGGGTCGCCCCCGCGATTGTTAAAATCTGTCACCGCGAGATTTCTCCATTTGTGGCCAGCTTGTGAATTATTCGTTAGGGGAATGTTCCTTTCCTTCGGAATGGAGAGACGTCGCTATAACACCAATTCCGAAACCGGCCAATGGTTCCGCCGGACCTGTGAAGTACAGACCTATCGCCAACTCATCCGTGTGGTTAAAAGTGATTGAGAAGCACCTCCTCTCTAAATTAGATGACACGCTTAAAGCTGCCGATGACCCTCTTCAGTTTGCTTATAAATCAAATCGAAGCATTGAAACCAAGATAGTCTCGTGGACGGGGAGACTTGTTTGACTCATGAGGACAACAATTTAAATAAACACTGGATTTTGCTATGGACATAAAACATTTGCATTAACAAAACAACAATAAATTTACATATAAAGGAAAACTAATTTAAATAAAATAATAAGTTTCAACCAGAAAACAAAATTCGATAGAAGCCGACAAAGAAAGATTGCAAATCTTTTCCACGAATTTTGAATCCGAATTGTTATATTTTATAATGAAATGGTAAGACGAATATTCTTGCAATTCTAACCAAATAATTCCCTCGTGAAATCATTCCGAACATTTTAGGGGGAAATTGGATCGCTTCACACGGAATGTCCTTTCAAGGTGGCCAATAGGTTGGACACGCAGTTGACTAGGCGAAAACAAATGTGTGTTCCGCAATTCTCCTGATAATTCTATCGAAAGACGCCCAACCATGAACGCACAACCTCAAGGTGTCACAAGGATATTTGGCCTCCCGGCAAATGGCTGCTTCTGTTATGTTTCAATCCGAAACATCCAAATCTATGGTTGCAATAATGGGCGTCGGAGAAGGCTGGTGTAGTCGACGAATCTCTGGTCGCCATGGAACTGTCAATCCTCCAACAACATGTCGGACGCGTGTTTCTTCGTGGCAGTGCCCGCATTCGGTAGACGAGGAATTAAGTGAGGTCGATGGTGTTTGGAAGGCACTGCCCGGGGGAATGCAGATCGCTCCATACTTTGTTGAATTTGCTTGGTGAATATCGGACGGGTTACGTCTACTGAACCACACCGTATCTCCGGGCTGGAATCATAGAACCGCGACAAGGCGACTTGAACAGGCTTTTAGTGTGAACCCATCAGTTGTGTTACGCATGACGAGCGTGAGTGAATCTCGGTTTGGCATCCAGTGGAAGTTTGAGGTCTTGGCCGTAGTGTGAACGTGGTTTATTTGTGTAACGTGCTCCGACTTAAAATACACATTTTGTACGCCAATACCTCCGTCTGGGCTTCAAGCCTTTGGTGATTCGTTCATTAAACATCTGGGAAAGAGACGATTGCATCGTTTGGTTAACAATTCCTTGTAGATTGCCGGAGTAGAAGCAGATTCGGATCCGCTCAACGTTTGATGTTTTGTTTGGAAATGTTATCGATGCAAATAAAAGACTAAAGTTATGATTTAGCTGATTTTATAAATAGCCTTGAAATATTACCTGTTAGTCGTGAGGGACGAGCGCTTTTGATTAGTTTGGACGACGACGAAGATGATTTCCGGTGATTTCTCAGCGACCTTTAAGAATAAGTAGCCTGCCATCCACTTCTTTGCCAAGTCTATTTTTGGCGAAATTGGAACCTGCAGCGAGATTCGTTTTTATCTCAACTTTTTTTGAGAAAAACTATACGGGAAATGAGAGCAGGGTCGCTTTTATGGTTCATAAAATGCGATTTCAGCAATGGCTTCACCAGATAGCCTTGAGGATGAAAAATAGTTCCACCGCAGCTTCCAAAACTCCCTTCCATCCAATTGCCGTAGACATAACACTGAGGTGTGGCTTACACTCTAGAGAATATTTGCTTTATTTGTGTAACGTGCTCCGGTAAGTTGGGGTGCAATTCGAGAGGAGTTTATCTCACCCTTCATTACTGGATGTATCCATGAAGGCTCGTTGTAGAGACAACAGAATCGTGTTTCTTATTTCTATCTAGTCATTCCCTCGGGGTTGGTATGTCGTCGTCCTGGATTTGAAGCTGTCGATTTTGTAACACCGGTCCTGTGAACCAGGACACATAAAATAGTGACCCACGTATATAGAATAATGTCGGGAGCGGTGGAATCGGTCTTGTCGAGGAGGGGTTTGACTTCAGGGAAGTGTCGAGGCGCTGTCTGGGGTAAACAGGAGTGCTTGAAGCGTCTACATTGGTCCCAAACGTGTTCAACCACTTGTCTTTCGAAATCACCATTCCAAGGGTAAAGGAGAAGCGGGCGGAAAAACACTTGGATGCTCGGCTGCAGTCCGAACTGGACACCTATCTGTTCCAAGTCGGTTACCAATCTCAACGCTTGTGCGTCTACGATTCGGGACATCCTATGAGGCTGGAAGCGGAACAGGCCGGCAGCCGACGCAATCCGGGACACCCATTAACCAATCGGGGCCGAACGTGAGCGAGGATGCGCGCATTCGTGTGCCACGATCTTCGGTCAGGCGTGACTCATTTGTTGACACTGTTAAATTGTCCATTGCACGCTTCGACGATGTTCACATCGACTTGGAAAGAAAACCGTTTTCTCCTAATCCGTGTAAACCGATTGACAACCCCGTGATCCCTAACTCAACGCAACCAGGAGTTCATTTGGGGCAAAAAAGACCTCAAAATGCCAACTACCGCTGATGTTACGTGCAATGGGCATTCTTAGCTCCAGCCCAACATAAATTGCAATTGGCTTAAACACCAAGAAAAGCTCCAATCTTACGAACATTGTTATATCGTATTTTGTCGTGTAAAAAGTCGTAAAAAAACGAGGAAATAAGAGAGAATTTATTTTGAATGCAAGAGCGGAAAAACAATTGGGGTATTGAAAAATATGGAAAATGACAACAATATCGGAAGTGTTAGAGCAATGCGCCCGGTGCTTTGAGCTGATGTGGCAAGTCGATGATTCACTGGTCTATGGACACTAAATAAGGTGGTGATATCACATTGAAAAAAAATGTAGTATCAGTTAGTATCGGTGCGTTTTGTTTTTCTGCACTAATGCGGCTTCGCGCGTGTGGTCTCAGACGAGAGCTACGAGTTGTTGTCCACTCGGATTGGTGAATTAATCGAGGTTTTGTTTGAATGAACAGAGGACCTTGCGGTGGCCGACGGGCATTGGTGGACGGAAATTCTCGTTAGTGTCGCAGTCATCACAAGAATGCATGGATCTCATTGCGTTCAACTAAAATAAAGCATCAAGTAGTCATATAAATGTATAAGTAGCATCACCGCTAGAAAGGTGAACGCCTATCCTCCTTTCCGCTTCGTTATGAAGCTCGTAGTACTACTACTAGTAGTAGTAGTGGTAGTAGTCGTAGTAGTCGTAGTAGTAGTAGTAGTAGTAGTAGTAGTAGTAGTAGTAGTAGTAGTATAAGTAGTACCACTGCTTGAAAGGTGGACGCGTCTCCCCTACTGCTTCGGTGTGAAGTAAGGAGTAGTAAAAGACGGGAAATGAGTAGTTATATAAGTAGTACTGACCTGTTGCTTGCAAATGTCGAGTGGATCGGCGCACACAATCCACCTTACGCATTCCACGCAGGGTGGTGTGGTGAGAGAACCGGCGTAGGTGAAGTATCGACGGCTGCCTGAAGTAATAAAAACACCAATAACGACTTCATTCAATCTTTCTTTTGAGTTTGTGTTTAGGCCCTGTGGAGTGAAGTACTCGTGTCAGGGCTCCACCCATGTTTGCACACCCATAACGACGAGGGATCTCACTTCTGGTGAGTGTCAGGCCCTTCTGCGTGCTTTTTCCAGTGCAAACGCAAGTAGAGGCTATGGAGTCTGTCGTAGCTCTCTCGTCCACACAGGCCATTCCTATTGTGGGCCCACAGGGCTTCCGGTGTGAGGTAGAGTTTCTGATGCCGGCGGCTGCCAACGACCGCTGAGCAACAGCTCGACTCCCAACTATGGGAACTGCATTGCACACCCGATAGACCGATTCATCGAAGGCTAAACCTAAGTACCAGAAGTGCAGCGATCGACTGTGCAAAGGCTTGAGATGCCACTACGAATCACTGCGGCGTCAAGTGCACCAGATGCTTGAGACCATACATGATTCTCGGAAATATTTTAACAGACGCCAGCGGCATCCTCTGTGCCAGCTCTGGTGACATGAGCCGGGACTCGAACCGAGATCCTTCGCCAACAGATCTGATTGCTAGACCATCGGACCACCCTGAAACAAGCCAACTTACACGGAATGAGATCGTGGAGGTCAATTTTTTCTTCAATGGGCATCTCGCAGTTTGGCTTCGAGGACATTATGGCGGCAATGAGCGGTTTCATGCCTTCACTCTCCGTTGCGCTGGACTGCAAATAAACAGACAAAAACTCCAACAGTGCCATATTTTCATGATGTTGAAAGATCTTCCAAAAACCAATTACTGCACACCATAGTAAAAATCTACAGCAATCATCATCTATCCATTTTCTGGCGTACTTTGTGGCCCGAATCGTGTTAAACAGGGTTGTAAAGATTGTCTGACGAAGACAACCCTATCGGAAATTGGCGTAACCGAACCACAAGGTGGTTTGCTAGAACAAAGGTGTTTTGTTTTCTATAGGCTGTTTCTGTGGACGCTCTTTGGAATATGTTTAGAGGCTGAGGTCTCCGCTGCGAAGAGGCTGTGGAATTGGCCGCCGCTGCTGCATCACTTAAGCACTCAAGCAAGGACCTGCATTGGGGACGCTCGGATTGGTAGTTTGAATTGCGGATGATGATGATGATGATGATGCAGCGGCCGCCCATATCCGCCACACGACAGCCTCCAATTCGCTGGATTAGGGGTATCTTGACTACCGCTACCTTGGCTAAATAGGAATACCATAACCTTGGGCAAGCAACTGCCCCAGTCCCTTTGGAGCTCCCGTTTTCCCACCCGGATCGCTTTCTTTCATAAATATTATATAATTTACTTCATAAATTGTATTTTGCGTCAATTAAGTTCCCCTATGAGCAATAGACAGGGGATATGAATAAATAAAATTTAAATCAAGGGGATGGGCATGTTAACCGCAATTAAATACAAGTAATAAAAAAAGATAACCGCGTTATTTGACATCCCTCAAATTATGACAATCTGGCACAATTATTGTGATTTCACACATCAGCTGATGTTTTGTTATCAAACTGAGAATACTTGGCAGTCGTAGCATGCGTGTGCTTTTGGGCTGGATGGCAGCACGGGGCTGTTTATAAAGCCAAAAAATGGAATATTCCGCCTGCATACTTTTAAGATAATACAGAAAAAGGTTCGTTATAGCTATTCTCAATACAAGGAGATCTCTTTTTCGGACATCGCATGGTAGACGACTTGCCACGTCTCTCGTGACGTTTGAATAAACAGGCTCATTTTTTCCGAAGCATCGTCTCGAAATAGATAATCTGTCCTAACGGCACATTAAACTTCTAGAGAAAGACGCCGACCTTGAGAAACACGGCGACAACACAGAGGCCCTCGGGATCCTGCATAGCATCGGCAACAGAGGAGAAGCGTTGATTGACGAAAACAAGGTGAAGTTCTCCTGCGAAGCTGTGGCCGTCCATCTGGTGTTCGGAGCCCCACTCGTCTTCACAGCCCCAGTGACAGTGAAACTGTTCCAAATTGTAGCAGCCAACCGATTTATTAAGTGGGCCACCTTCGAGAGTGGCGGCTATCGTAATATAAATAGCAAATTAAAAGTCTTCAGAGACACAAATGTGCACTCCAACATCAGAAGAGAGATCTGATAATGGATATAATATTATAAAGCAAGGTAAATATTAGTTTTAATATGGACTCAATGGGATTATATTCTTAAAGAAAAAAACGAATAAAATAATTATTTTTAAATGTGTCAGTTACCCGAGAATAAAGAACGCATATTCAACTAATTCGATTTAAATTCAGTACTTTAATTTCTGGTAAGCACGATTGTGCATAGAAGTAAATGCAGCTAGGGTAAGCGGAATTAAAATACAAGTGTTTTAATTATGGCAACATTTACCAAGTCTACCAGGAAACGATACTTGAAAATTGTGCTTCTTTCTATTGAAAATCTGCGGCCCCTCCTCTCGAATGGTAACATGGATAGGCTCCAGCGTTGTATCTTCGACACATCGGTGTCTGATAATATTAATCGGGGATTGACTTGGACCAGCAGCCGCAGAACATGTTAAGCACCATGTATGAGGTCCTAAGCCAATGTAAATTAGGTCATCAATCTACCATTTTTCGGGCCGTATCCGTAGTCAACATGACTGCATGACATTTTCTGGAGATATTGCCTGTAAATTTTGGAGGCCTTTTTACGCTTTTCACAAATATCTTCAAGGATGTTGAATGCTATTGTCAATCACTGATGTAATCAAACAAATTGCCAGAAAGTTCTAGTTCGAACTAACCTGAAGAAATATATTTTGTATGAACACTTATTAGGATAACTAAAAATATATTTATATAATTAACATATTTTTTCTGTATATTTGGCTGTTTTAACGAAATATACAATGTTACCATTCATATACGAAATGAACAAAATCTTCACTTTCGAAATGCTTTACCATGCTGCATAAACAGCCAACAATAAAGGCCCTTGTATGAAAACACTAAATGGTCTATGATTTTTCGAAACGGATGCATCTTCTTGGCTGTGTCTGGTTTCGGAATTTGCGCGTGTATAATCGTTCAATATAAATATATATATACTATATATATGTATGGTATATGACTTTCTGGACTGGTGAGTTACCGGAAGATGAGCATATCAGTAGAAAGACCCATACAAATTTGAAGGACGAACGCGGTTGAACAAAGGTTTGACATCCAAGATGAGAAGCGTTGTGAATTTACCTGTACGCATTCCAAAGACCCTTCATTACATTTTCTCCAACGCTAGGAACATTACATGCTACTGCGATCGCAGGAAGAAACACACTTGTACTTCTTCAGCGACCAAACTCACGCACAAGCTGCTCTCAAAAGTCAATCTGAAAATGCGGAATCATATACGAATTGTCTACCCAAATGCCGCAACATGCCTAGACACGGTAGCCCATGCTTGATCGCCCTAATATACCACGGCTGCCTCATTAAAATCGCCGGCCTCTCCGATTTTCTTCTAGAGAGTTTGCATATATTTTCCTTTAAAACTGCATCTATCGCACCTGGTGCCAGCATCTACATTGTGTGGTAACATTCATAATGCGCCACCTTACAGCAGGAACATTATGGAAGCGAAGAAATTAGGCGTAGAGTTCACTTTTTCGGTGTTTAAATTGACGATATCCAGTGAGGTTAATGCATGCTTCATGTGAAGCCGGACATGATGCCGATGCCGTGATCGAATTGGTGGAAGAGAAAAATGGCAATGAAACATATTTGCTCAGTCTTCGTCAATGTGGTGCACTGTTTTAGCGGGCTGTCTTCAGCTACCGCGATAATGAATGGATATGAGGGGGGGGCTGTTTGATGAAAATATTTTTAATTGACCGATCGTTCAGCCCATGTCGCCACAGATGGAAAGAAGATGGTTTGCAGCGGCAACCGAGACGAAGCGTTGATTGACGAAAACAAGGTGACGTTCTCCTGCAAAGCTGTGACCGTCCATCTGGCGTTCCTAGCCCCACTAGTTTTCACAGCCCCAGAGACAATGAAACTGTTCCAAATTGTAGCAGCCAACCGATTTATGAAGTGGGCCACCTTCGAGAGTGGCGGCTACGAAATATAAACAGACAATTAAAAGTCTGTTTGATGAAAATAGCTTTAATTAACCCATTCAGCCCATGTCGGCACAGATTCTGCTGGATAGCAGACGGTTTGCGGTAGCAGTATCCAAGAGGATTTCTGCTTTTGGAAAGTCTCAATTTCGAATTTGCTTCCTGTATGTCAACGCAGACGTCGGAGAGCTTCTTCGTGATGCCAAGACATGAGAATTGCGCTTCGATCACCTTAAACGAATCTTTCATGCTGGTCGTCCATACAAATAGATTTCTGACAAAGAAGGCGGCGATTTGTTCGTGTGATTTTTCACTCTTTTACGTTTTCTTCCTTTTAAAAGCAAGAAAGGCCAGCGCTCGCAACTGAACTCTTTTAGAAAGTGATGGAGTTTTCGTCACCCAATAATTACCGCCCTCTTAATTGCAGGAACGTTTTTGTTCAACCCGTCTAATGGTGGTTGATACAAGATGGCGTCCTATTGGCGCGTAGTCGACATTGTGTGTCCTTCAAATCCCGCGCGATGTCCTGGTAAAACACCGGGCCGTTACAGGAAATCCAGGCCTAAAGTAAAGCGCTGCTACATTTTTTATAAAAGGTGACCGAAATAACTATTACGCATCTAAGATTGCGTGATTAATGAGTTCACGAATGGTGAGAGCTCGCGTGAATGAAAGAAGAGTCTCGTGTGGCAGATGAAACTGGAGCATCGTTTTTCGATGTCACGTCGCGGTCTTGAGCAGACTGGATCTGTTTTGTGACACGTTTTGATACGGCACACAAAATTAACCTCGATCTATTGCGTTTCACCTCTGCGCTAAAGAATGATACAGATATTATTTTGATATTAAAGACCAAAAGTGGCCCACTTGGCACTCGCACATTCAACGCCCGACTCCTATTATGCGAGTCGGGCATCTCACCCATTTAAAGTTTGAGAATAGGTTGAGCGCGTTTCGAACCCAGAACCTCTAATCATTCGCTTTACCGGATAAAACTGATTATGCGAAGGAGTGCCAGCTATCCTGAGGGAAACTTCGGAGGGAACCAGCTACTCGTAGTTCATTAGATATTAATTGGAATGAAAGACGCGATTGAACAAACTAAAATGTGATTTTTTTTCGAAAAACGGACCGGACTGTTTATTGTTCGACATAAGGGAGATTTCATCGTATTTGGTCAATTTTTAACAACTCCAAACAGGTATTCGACAATCAACACTCACAAATACACGTTTGACCGAATTCTAAAGTTTAGCACGGCTCGAATTGTGGCATCAAATTGCCTCCGTGGAAGATTTAGGCCTGGACATCAGGTAAGCATTGTCCTGAAGACGTCTTACCATTTCATAATCAAATATTGCAGAAACATAGTCGGGTATTAAAGTTCGGATTCCAAATTCGTAGAAAAGATTTTTTATCTTTCTTTGTCAGCTTCTATCGAATTTTGTTTTCTGGTTGAAATTAATTATTTTATTCAAATTAGTTTTCGTTTATATGTAAATTGCTTGTTGTTTTGTTAATGCAAATGTTGTTTATCGGTAGCAAAATCCAGTGTTTACTTAAATTGTTGTCCTCGTGAGTCAAACACGTCTCCCCGTCCACCAGACTATCTTGGTTTCAGTCTGGCGTTCTCCTCACTTGACAAATCGACATCGTTAATTTAGACTGGAAGACCGTTGCTAGGAAATGAGTGTATGTGAGAGGACTTGATATGGATCATTTGTTGCTTACGGGGGCCGATCCGATATGATCCAACAAAAAACAAAAATGAAACGATCAAATTTTCCAGAAGGACAAAGGAGCATTGGACTACAATGCATTTTATTTTCTAGACTTCGTATTTTAACTTTCATTTCCATTTCGCCAGTTTCACAGCAATCGCGGCAATTGCAAAAAAACGGATGGCCGTAACCGTTTCCAGGAATGTCAAAGCAAATTACTTGCTGGATAATTATTTCGGTTAAAAATGCGAGGCATCATTAATTAATACAGCTTCCAATTATCGCTCGTACAAAGGCATGTCATTGAAGACAGGCATATCAGACACGCAACCATGGTCATCACAAAGGATAAGGGCATCTGATTTCACGTCTTTCAGCCTTTGAATAGGGATACACCACCAAATAAACGTCCTTCAAGGTTTTAAATGCGCGACAAATGGAAAAAAATGGAAACTCAAAAATAGTATTCTGAGTTGAAAACACGCGACAACTGGGCGAATTATTCTACTGCCTCAAAAGCCGCACTGGGTGAGGGAAGGAGGAGGAGGAGGAGGAGGAGGAGGAGGAGGAGGAGGAGGAGGAGGAGGAGGAGGAGGAGGAGGAGGAGGAGGAGGAGGAGGAGGAGGAGGAGGAGGAGGAGGAGGAGGAGGAGGAGAAAATATCCTCCTACGAGCTACAGAACGCGGCGTCGCTCTCATTTCTACGGCTGATTTTATCCTCGCAGCATGTTCCAATTATATTTTTTTAAACTATTTAATTTTGTCACATTGAAACTGTTCAAACCGTGTGCAAGGAATGTGGCTCATTTCCTCAAATAATTACGTCGTATAGGGATAGGACTCAATACCTCGCAGTGTGATAGCTGCTCGAATACTCACGTCTCCCCGACAAAACATTAAGTCGTCTACAAACGATTTTGTGCCTCCACGCTCATTCCACTATTGGATTTCGTATCGACCCCCGCAACACCAATGTCCGGCGCAACGGTTATGGCCAACACGCTCTGGCATTACACTACCCCGTCCGAACACGGATGGAAGTGCTATATCTGCTGTTTTTATTGACAGAGAGTTTTGTTTTTAACAGGTTTATTCCTAAATTTATGGTTTTTATATGCCAATAATGCATGTTAACATTCTTCGGCGTAGAGGTGACACACAATGGATCGTTGTTTTATTTAATTTTCCGAACTAAATACCACTCAAACGGATCAACTGTTAAAACCCGCAATTGCATACTTCCATGAATTAATTATAAACAAATAGGCTGATCACAACTAGCATCATATTTATTATGTGATAACGTTTTTATTTTGCAGCGTTAAGTTGAAAAAAACTGATTAGGGTTACGAGAACGGAGATACTGTAGACTAGCTTGTGCTTTTTTCCTTGGGCAACTGCATCTGGAGTTTCGAAAATCGATTCGATTTTATATTTATCCTGTCAAATCCACCTCCTCCAAGTCCTCTTCTGTCTCGTATTTCGAATTTACAGTTCATGATCGCACCATTCAGTCAGGAAAAACAACAAAAATACGACAGACTTGCGTTTTTGCTTTCGCGAGTACACTTTCAGCACTCGTGAACAATAAATAGCAATGTAAATAGCGATTCGTGCGAATTTTCGCGGGTGACCACGAATACGCGGCTACGAACGTTGACCTTCACAAATCTAATGCCCCTATTGTTTGCCTTAACAAATGGAGTGAAGGACACGCTCTCTGCCTGGCATTTCCACTCCCTCATGAACACGGGGAATGGCAGTGTTTCGTTTCAATTAAACCAGCGGCCTTCGAGAGTATCGT
>JAPUBX010002177.1:0-13483 GCA_028672205.1 Proteocephalus fallax | reverse complement strand
ACGCATTGGATGTCCCTGAGATTAGGTCAGTCAACTGGCCGGGGTCACCGACTGAGCGCGGGGGCGTCAGCATCTTTACAGAGTCGCAGTTCGTGACCAGCCACAACGAGAATGCGCCCAGCGAAGAGAGCGATTCCGTGGTCGTGGCGCTCGTGGTTCATCGGCGCCAAGTCAACCCACCGTGGCGCATCTCCGTCCCCCCAAGACTCAGCAGCGACACGTCGGACAGGCTATGTCTGCATACCATCCCGCCCTGTCAAGAGGAGATGCGGTGCGTTGGGCAGAAAGCAGCCGTCGTCTCCAGACAAGACCATCGCGGCTGCCTCGCTCAGCGTGCTGTTTTGAGTGTGCGTCAGCGGTCGCCATGATGGACTGTGGGCAAAATAGAAGAAGAAGACGGTGACTGAGAAGAAAAGGCGGACAAACAATGACAACAAGCAACGCGACGGCACACAAACAACTCACCTTCCTTCCACCCAGCGCTCGCAGCTCGACAGAACACGAACCACGTCTTCCTCCGTGGCCGCTACAGACAAACAGTTCGTTGACAGACGCGGCAACAGCTGCACAATAGGCGAGGAGTCTCGAGTGGTGGCGCCTGCGTGACGCGTCCCGTCCGGCCATCGATCACCGTGACTGTCGGCAACGCATCCGATTGGCCGGGCGTTCGTCCACCAATGCAATAGACGTTGCCTGAAAGACGCGGAAAACGAACGTCATTTGCACCGTCTTGCTCGAACTGCGGCAAAGCCTTGACACAATCGGTTTTACCGTCGCCGCCTTTCGACGGGCCGTAGACGAGAAGACGTTTCTTCGTCTTTGTGACGTCCAAAAAGTATTTTCTGAAAGGCAAGAAGATGTCGCGCGTCCAGATGCCAAATAAAACAATTGGGACCGCTGAGGACTCAACCGCGATTCGGATTGACTCTAAAAGGTCAGAATCCACTTAAGCTTCGACAGCCTCTTGGGACAAATCGGCGACTTTGATGCAGCCAATGAGACGCGTGAAAGCGGCAAGCAGCCCCCCATTCCTCTTCAAGTATTTCTTCTTGTCGTCCCCCCATGCACAGATGAGACGAAACAGTTCGTCTGCCTTCGCAGTGGACGCCTTGAGGAAACTTACGACTTCCTCCATATCGAACTGTTCAAGGAGGAAATCGTTGTTGGAAAGACTGCGCCACAGAACAGAGTAAATGCCTTTGTTCTTCGTTGCTCGGGCAATGTCCAAGCGCATCGATCGCTTCTCCGGTTCATTCATTCTAAAGAAAGCGATCAACAATCGACAGGAATCCCCTCACCTTGGGGCCATAAAATCGATGCATAATCGCTGAAGATCGCCACAGTCCAGCATAAAGGCGAACAGGAAAAGTCGTTCGACTGTTTTCTTTGACAATCTGACCTTTCCCGTGTAAGCGAAGTCGAGAACAAGGTCAACAATCCTATCGAGATGCAACAATAAGTCAACAGAGAAACGTGAAGACTACCTCCTCGGGAAGCGCTTCCAGGACAACCGGAGATGTCCGCCATCAATGACCGAATGCCGCTCGATTTGCTCGCCGAGAAGCGGCAATCGCGTGGCCAAAACCCCGCGATGTGCGTTTACCGTGATGCCTCCATCGACCTATGGGAGATGAGAGTGATTTAAGCGTGCGCCCATTGGCTCGTTTAGACCACAAATGAACCGATTATTGAGGGAGTTGAGTGCACAAATTCGCAACTGCCAAAATGATCGATCGGTTTCGATTGCATCGGATGAAATCAATCGCTTCGTAATTTGCAGGTGGCGTTAGCGGTTAATTCGATTAAAACGCGTCTATTCTGTTCGATGTGAAAGTTTGTTAATAAATTCGCTGCTGCTGAGACGAGAATATATTTTAAAAGCCATCTTCATCCCATTGCATTTGATTACACTTTCAAGTATAAAAAAACTATCTTATTTTCACAAAAACTTGTGAGATTTGAATAAATTAATCTTTAAATGGAACTTAAAATGGGATTCTTTTATGCATCGACTACAACAACTGCCACGATAACCTTCAAATAAGAAATTAAGGAGGATTAAAGGAGACTGGACGTTTTCCTTGCGAAAGAAGGCGTCTTGATGGCGCTACGAAAATATTGAACTTTCAGGCAATTCCCTTTGTTTGAATGCTCTAGTTTACATAATGAAACCGCATGATTCAATGTGATAACGTTATTAGTAAGGCTCCACTAAATCGATGTTAGCTTGGCTTTCGAAATGGTGTCGTTTGCAAGCAGCTCGAATGAAGGCGTTTTTCAACGGGCTTGTTAAAATCTGGTTGATGACTATCGTGTGTGCGCGTAGAACGATGCTTGACGCGACAGTTTACACTTGTTGTCAAAAAAGGCTATTCGGTAAGACCTCTGTATATATTTTAGCAAACCAATGTCAGACAGGATCATAAGATGATCGTCGTTCTTGCGAAAGATGAAATCACTTGGAGCGGATACTCTCAAAAAGCACACGCTCTATAATTGCAAAGATCCTTTTTTCCTTGCGAATAAGCCGTTTCCAGCGAAACCCATCTTTAACAACACACCATAGAGAACGCTCTTTCAGATTGCATTGATCATCAAGTTTTATGGAGTGTTTTTGAACCATTGCATTAGAACAGGGATGTAATCTTTTTGTGAAAACGAAACCCAGATTTTGCTTGAGGAACTCAGAAACCGACTTAATCGTAGATAAAAAAACGTCGTGTCTATGAAGACGGGTGCACTTTACTATCCTAACCAATATTTTTTCACCAGTCAAAAAGCGTTACATTTCAGAAAAAGAGAACGAGAAACTCGATAAATATAAAAGTTTCGAAAAATAATTAGACTGAGCTAGAGAATGACGATTGGTCCAAGAAGTAAAGAATGGTGCAATAACATAAAGATAAGGAGATGGATATTGCGATGAATAAATGTAGTATTAAGGAAGACGTTGCGAAAACTGAGAAGCTTGAGATTGAAGGATACGAAGAGAAAGAAGCAAAATTGAGGAAAAGGGGAGAAGACAACATTTGGATGGAATGGAAGAACAAGAGTGATGAGAAAGAAGTTGAAGCAATTCATTTCCTTATTATTAACAAAACGCTGTTTATGACGAATTCATAGCAATAATGTGAAACTGTTTCTTTGATATTGTTAAAATTAAATAAATCAATCAAAATTTATCGGTCAGATAATGGTCGTTGCTTGGGTTAAAACCATATTCCGACGTTGCTTGTTCAATCATCACTGTACGTAGATTTGGTTACCACTTCTACGAATTGTTCAAATTTTAACGGTTAAAGTCAAAATCTCAACTGATTTTCTATGTATCACATTCGATCTTCAGAAAATCTTCATCTCATTAGATTATTATTTACTGTCGAAAAGTAAATAATGACTTTATTAATACCACAAATAAAAAAGGAAACTTTTGTAACAAAACCGGGCGAATTTGTTTATGAATAATTTGCCGATTTTGTTAAGCAATGTATGTCGTGATAGCAATATAATTAAAACGTATTTGTATTGATTCAACGATCAACATTCCTCAGCTTATTATTAGCGAAAAGGTTTATTGCAGGAAAGTGATGGACTACATGAGTGGTAGGGGTATCAGATAGGTATGGTCGAGGTGAATGAACGGGCATATCGGGAAACGGCTCTTGTCCTATAGCCGGGGCCGGGTTAAGCGAAAACGGGACAATGTTCTGCTATCGTTTCACGAAGCTAGGTTCGAAGATTTGCCCTTTTGATCATCAGCTCGCAGATCCGCACCGCCGTTTACGTTAGGTCGTTTGTAAAGCAATCTCTGGGGGGATATTTCGGTTCGTCTGCTTGATTAGCACTATTCTTTTTTGCTTAAGGTGATAAGAAAAGAACACGTCCTGAGCTCACGTCAGCGTGATCGACGTTTAAAAAAAGTCCTCGCTTAAGCACGGCTGTCGTTCCATTTGAAACAACACTCTTAATCGAGACCAGAACTACAAAATCTATTGGAAAGTAGGTAAAAGCTTACTAAAAACGTTAGTTATATTAAAATAAGATATTTTTTTCTACACTAATTTATGCACATTGTTTATATAAATTTGAATCCACATTCCTGAAGAATCTCGGAGATGAAATATGAAGTATGATTAATATGTCGGCGACTCCGAAAGATTCTACTCAAATTTCAATGTCAGCTTTTTTCGACATTCGTCAACCATATCTTGTATTCATTAACGACGATAACAAAACGGTCTAACTTATTCCGCTTTAAAATCGGTTTCTTTATTGTCGTTAATAAATGCGAGATCCGGTAGACTAGGCATCGATTTTTGAATGTCTGAACAAATTGACAGTCCAATTAAAGTATAAGTCAATGAGTGGTGCAATATTTGTCGTGAAATCGATACAAATCCATTTGAAATAAAATGCTAACAACGAATATTAGTCTTATTATATTAATTTTCGTTATCGATTTAGTTATATCGATTTTCGTACTTTCAAATTCCCGCATACGTAATTTAAGCTGTCGAGTTTACCAACTGAAAAAAAATGTGTTGGGAGTCGCGATATTCAGGGAAAGCGAATAATTCCAATCTTCTTCCATGCATGGAGCTCACTTTGAGAAATGGCAAACAATGAAACATTGCAAGACCCGCATTTCGAAATTTGTCAGATAGAATAAAGGGCCTACAAAAGTTATCGTTGGTCTTTGTTGGGGGACCTGGCCGTTGAAGCGATTTATTGCAGAAAGTATCTTCAGCGTTGCATTAAAACGAGTAAAATGTTCGGCTCTAGATTCTTCGTTTGCCTATAATGCAAACCGAGACTACCTCTTCCTCCAAAAAACCCGAATCTTCTTGTGGGTGTAGCAGAAAAAACGAATCGCTAGCTACGTTAAAAGATGTTCTTTTCGTCCCAACTATGCGGCATTATTTGCGTTTGGCAATGTCCGAGCATGCAACTTAGTCCCCATTATCGTGATCAATTGGTTTAAGTATGGAATCTTCCCACGGGTTTGCGTGAGTGTGCTTACGTCTAAGGCAACGTCTTTTGGCTTCGGGAAGTATAAAGAAAGATTAGCGCTCGTGCTTCGACGTTAGACTAAGCTTTCGGGAGATAAGCCGGACCACCCACTTATCTTCCTGAGGTACCATCTACCAGTTTTTATCTAACTTCAATTAGATAAATGAAGTAAATATAGCAGACTGCAGTCTCTTTATTTCACAATGAGATAGTTGTCATGTGACTGTAATCGAGAAAACAATGCCGAAATATCGCTTCAAACAGGTACATTGCGTGCATTATTTTGAGACCTTTATAGTATATTGAATTAAAATCAAGGATACAATAACGGTTTCCTGTATTATATTAATTTATACCCACAAAAGAGGATAACTTTCGATTTCTGCTGATTTTATTAAAAATACAATGAAAATTATGACAGATGTCCACACCAAAGCCGAAGGTTGCCCAACCAACGTATTGATGTAACCAAAGAGTAAAGGAAGTCTGATGGCCAAAAGTCCAAGCCAGCAGTCGTCGGTGTGAAACTGCTTGGTGAAAAACATCCCCAGAGCGAGTCGTTCAACATTGTCAAAACTGGCAACCAAGAGTTTTCCACTGACTTACCGTGGAACTTCGTTCTTGAATACAGCCCTCTGCTTAAACTCGGGTTCATCAAATCTATGCGATGCATCGAGAACAATAGTGAAAAGACGCAGTATGGCTACACCGAGTTATCTTTGGACAAAAAAATGGATTCTGCGAGCAAATTAATCGACTGTCGCATCCACGAAACTTGCCTGTCCGAAGTCCGTCTACCTTATTCGACAAACGAACAAGTCAATTGAAAAACACACGATCGGCACCCTAAAAAAGTCCCTTTATTTGGTTCTCAAACGATAGTAACAGGTTTTTCACAACGCTGGAACCACGCTTAGTGTCGACATTCCCAGGGTCTGTGAACGTATTGGCGATCGAATAGCTAGATGGATTTTTTCAATGTCGACCGTGTTTTTGGGCTCTCTTATCGCTTGCAAAAACGCTTTCTCTTCCTTCACAGAGAGTCGAGTCGGCTGACCATGCGAAAAGTCCAAAAAATCTTTACTTATAACGGAAAGTCCCAGATAACGATACCCTTTTCGTAGTAAAATTTATTAGGAATGGTCTCTGCAAATGTCGAACCAGTCCCCTACACATCCCAAGCAAATTATGCCACTTATATCGACAAATCGAAAGTGTGCCGCTGTGGTGAAGCCTAGGTTAACGGATGCACCGATACAAACGAACATGCAATACCCACGGATCCAAATAAGCACAGCTTCCTCTTCTTATTCTACTAGAGGATTAACCCGTCGAGTGCTATCCGAAGTCGACTGACGTAAGAGTCGAACCAGGGTCTCTATGCCAACCACACCGTCAAAGCCGTCGTAATGCATCATCGTTTTGATTTCGGGCAGCCCTAAGACAAACGCGTTTGCGTCAAACAGAGCATTGTTTACTCGGGCACAATTATACAAGTCTGATTTCTAGAACATTCTGCCCAAGAACAAGCGGAAGAGCGCAGCTCATGAATAAACCAAGCGGCGTGCTGGCAGTGAGGAATGAACTCAACAAGAAGATTTGTTTTCGGGAAAAATTATCATAATTTTGATCACAGGTCGCCTTGGAATACACCTGACAGACCAAATTGAACGCCCCTATTAATCGAAGCTGGGCCTACAGACATAAATCGGGCAGCACGGACGTTTCATCGGAAAGACGAACGTCTGCTGCCGGAATAGTGTCTTCCAAATCTTCCACCTTATTCATATTTTGCTTAAACGAGCAATTTCTCCCTCTAAAATGGCGACACAACACAGCAACCGAAATAAACTTCGTATGTTGGGCCTATAAGTGCCGACTTTAATTTGGTCATCTCGCCCTGAACATACAAAGGGTTAAGGATGCTTTCGCCAATTTTTATAATCATCATTTAAGAACAGTGTGGTTCGATATATAAGCAACATTTTTATGTAGACTCGTGTGTCTTCATCACTTACAAGAATTAACTCGATATTTCTTATGAATTTGGTGGGCAGCTTCATGGACGTGGCGAATTGCAACGACGACCGACGCATGGCAATCGGAAGAGGTTCGAACAGTGCTCGGATTTCAGTATCTTATACACGACCTACTTAGTAAACACTTCGCAGTCCCAAGCACTCTATGTCCGCTTTGACGGCGCAAACGACTTTTTTTAGTTGTCCGACTGCCCGGCAGCGACAAACCCTGAATGTTGTGCGACGGAAGACATAAGCCTTTGAGAAGTCTCAGAGCGGCACAGAACGCGTATGAACTAGCCATCAATCAAACCGTTTTATAGACAGACTGACCGCTTCTCGTGATTGGGCGACAAGTTCGGAAACACTGTTATTGGCCAGATTGACCAACACTTTCAGCGCGTTCAACAAAACATTCGGCATTTGGCTTTGACAGATGTTTTCTGGACGACTCTGACCTGTAGCTTCCACAGCCAAGAGTTTTTCTGCTACTTTAACCGTTTGCAATAAATACCGGTTGTATTGTTTTTTAAGACGTGGGGCTGTTTGGTGCTCAAAGAAATACGCCCAATTTCTCAATTCAACCGTTGATACGCGGTATTTGCCCTTGACTGACATGACCCTCCCATTCTCCATATTCGTTATACCACATCTCGGACAAACTGACGGGCCAATGCAGGCAGTGTCGATTCTACATCGCAGAAGCAAAGCGTGAGTGAGAGTGCAGAATCACAAGGCGCAGGAAACCTAACCCCCTACGGCCCACTTTACCTAATTGCAATTAGTGAGTGAGCTGGGACGGTCTCGGCACCTCCGTGATTCCGGAACTTCGAAGCGCGAGGCAACACAAGCATCCACGGAGCAAAATATGGACCAACTGTTCTTGTAACCTTGCAAACCACAGTAAAGGATTATCAGTAACGACAGCAATCCCTGCAAACCTACGGACAACACAAGTAGGCGTGCGTGCATGCGAGGGTGTCGGCAACAAAACGTCTCTTCTGGAGTTTGGTTTGTTAGAGCAGAAGAGCAAAGAAAAGCCTTTTTCGATTTTCAAATAAAAACGACGTTTACAAGCTTCTGCGAAGAAGATTTTTTTCTCTCTCATTATTGAACGTTTAGGAAGGGGGAAAATTGTTTTGCAAAGGATTGCCCGCCTTCAATTATCCTCCTCTTATTGGCCAGGAATATCGAAAAACGCCACGCTCCCGTTTTTTGATTGCTTTAGAATAAACTAAAAGGTCGAACTTGCATATTCGTTAATAAAGCCGTTGCACGTTTAGACAGCGACCCACACAATAGTTTGTTTTACGTTTAATCGTTTGCCCTCCAACCCGATGGGGTTTTCTGCCGTTCTGTCTGTCGGGGGAAGAGCGACTACACCGTATGGGCGTGGCCTCTTTCTTTTAGCCTTCCAACAGACCCCTCGCAAGACAAGGAAGCCTGGTTTCGCGTTTGCTCTTGTGGACGCAAGGAAAATACCTGCGCGTTTATCCCGATGACAAGACAAAAATCAAATCCATCACCGACAAAAGGTGTTGCAAGGAAGATTCGGGGGAATCCTTAACACGCGAAAACCTCCCCAGTGTCACTCGAACCAACATAGTGGAGATACAATCCGCTGACTGCTAACCGCCATGGCTGCCCTCCACAGAAAACAGAATAAGGCGAACCGCGCCAATGAGCTCCGGGCGGGGTGATGGGTTGGCCAGTCAAAACTTTCTATAATGATGCGTACGGCACCACATTGGCATGGAACCAACAGCGATACTGGAGCGCTTATGAGATCAAAGCAACCTCTGCGCGAGTTGTGGTTCCAAGGGACACAATAGCGCGTTTGCCAAACTTCATATTCGTGGAGGGGTTTATTTGCAAATAAAATCATATAGAGCGGGTACTATCAAAATACATACACCCTTTTTCTGCTAGAGCATTAGCTACGTCCAGCGCGACATATCTTTAATAAAACACCATAATGTATCTGTCTTCATCTATCTATGAGAATATATCCCGCACTACGCCTGGTCCTGTTGATGCACCCAATATTTCCATACCCTTGGAGCATGGTTTGCGTAAGTCTTTTTGGCTGTCACCGCTGCATAACATGCATCACAACGGTATTGCTACAAACTGTCAATCATTGGTCAAGAATGTTTGGTAAATCTCTGCCTGGAATTAACCGAATTGAAATTACTTAAACTTCACTACAACCAAGGGTCGCAAGCCTGATTGACTTCCGCGCAGCTTACGGGTGGAAGGAACTGTCCCAGTGAAGTGAAAAGAGTCGCGTCCCAAACAAAGTCGGGTTAAGCTGGTGACGTGACCTACACTACGACTCGAAGAAGTTTTCTTAAATATATCTTGGTTTATCTAGGCAACAAATTCGAGAGGAAACCTTAAAAGCGACGATCCTCGAGCACCCCAGCGACGGCGGTAACAATCCACTGAAATGACAACCACGAAAACACGCAATCCTCCTTCCCTCCCTTTACATAAATAAACACGTAACAACACTTATCGCCACATAAACCGAATGCTTTCTCGGGCGCAAATAACTCGACTATCGCATCCACGAAACTTGCCTGTCCGAAGTCTGTCTACCTTATTCGAGAAACGAACAAGTCAATTGAAAAACACACAATCGCCACCCTAAAAAGTCCCTTTATTTGGTTCTCAAACGATAGTAACAGGTTTTTCACAACGCTGGAACCACGCTTAGTGTCGACATTCCCAAGGTCTGTGAACGTATTTGCGATCGAATCGCTAGATTGATTTTTTCAATGTCGACCGTGTTTTTGGGCTCTCTTATCGCTAAGGCAACGTCTTTTGGCTTCGGGAAGTATAAAGAAAGATTAGCGCTCGTGCTTCGACGTTAGACTAAGCTTTCGGGAGATAAGCCGGACCACCCACTATTCTTCCTGGATACCATCTACCAGTTTTTATCTAACTTCAATTAGATAAATGAAGTAAATATAGTAGACTGCAGTCTCTTTATTTAACAATGAGATATTTTTCATGCGACTGTTATCGAGAAAACAATGCCGAAATATCGCTTCAAACAGGTTCATTGCGCGCATTATTTTGAGACCTTCAAAGTATATTGAATTAAAATCAAAGATACAATAACGTTATCCTGTATAATATCAATTTACACCCACAAAAGAGGATAACATTCGATTTCTGCTGATTTTATTAAAAAATACAATGAAAATTTCAAAAGATGTCCACACCAAAGCCAAAGGTTGCCCAACCAATGTATTGATGTAACAAAAGAGTAAAGGAAGTCTGATGGCCCCAATTCCAAGCCAGCAGTCGTCGGTGTGAAACTGCATGGTAAAAAACATCCCCAGAGCGAGTCGTTCAACATTGTCAAAACTGGCAACCAAGAGTTTTCCACTGACTTACCGTGGAACTTCGTTCTTGAATACAGCCCTCTGCTTAAACTCGGGTTCATCAAATCTATGCGATGCATCGAGAACAATGGTGAAAAGACGTGGTGCCAAGCAATTCTTTTAAATTTGTCTTGCGCTGTTAATTTTCTATTATATGGTGTTTTTTTAATAATCCCGTTGAAACCGGTTTCAAGCCAAGCAATGAGAATTGGCCTCTTCGAGTGACGAAAACGCAGAATGGCTACACCGAATTGGATTCTGTGAATGCGTTTGTAGAGTTGACTATTCTTAATAACCTCGTGATATAGCAAGCGGCAGTCGGTGAAGCTCTCACGTTTCGTGATTCGGAGAAAATTCCTGATTTCCAATAAAAGGAATACATTTCTCCCCAGGCCTGCCTTGTTTACCAGCAACCAATAAATTGGGACGATACACGTTATATATTGATGATAAAAAGACTTAAGTACGCATGCAGATTTGATGAGATGAAAAGTCGCTGCGCCATTATTTAATTGTAATCAACATTTGTCATGAACAAATTTCGTCGTCTTTTGATGACTGGAGTCCAAAATGAGCGTTGATCAGTCTGTTTACCCGAAAACTCAATTGACGAAGATAGCATTGTTATTATGTATAATTGTATAACTACAATGTTCGTATACGAGACTTTAACAAAGTGATTCGAAATAGAATAATTATTAACAAAAAAACTGCGACTGTGGTTGGATCCAAGTAAGAACGTTTTTTTCCAAATAGCATGTTTAAATTGTGGAAGGGTATATTGAGTCTTGTAACCACAAGTCCAAGCCAACAGTCGTCGGTGTGAAACTGCTTGGTGAAAAACATCCCCAGAGCAAGTCGCTCAACATTGTAAAAACTGGCAATCAAGATTTTTCCACTGACGTACGGGGGGTATTCGGACCATGGAACCTCGTCCTTGAATACAGCCCACTGGTTCTGCTTGGGTGTATCAAATCTATATGGTGGATCGTTGAACTTAAGGTACCCATGTAAAAACCTTCCAGTGTATTTTATTGTTTTTTTCGAAAGTCTTTCGATTGTCTTGTGAAGATCGGTTTCGTTATCATCGTCAATGAAGATAATATCCGGACGATTAATGCGACAAAATGGGGCTGCCCAGTTGAAGGCATGAACCATTTTCGGGGTCAAATTTAAGTAGGTGTCCTCATAGTCGCCAACAATTAAATCGTCGTATTGGTCGATTTCGTCTTCGAGATCAGCGCGGATCTTTCGTAACGAATCTGGATTCAAATGTTGAGCTCCATGGCCGACCAAACGAATTTGTCGGCCACGGAAATCAAACAAGTCGTTCTCCTGAGTACGAGGCTTTCCGAGAGAAAAGACTAGACCAAATTGTTTGAATCCGTCTCGCCGACCATAAATTGATTGATAACTACTTATCGTTCTCCGGAAAATCTGACGACTTTCAAAGTTTGCAAGACCGCTTTTCACAACTATGATGAAATCGTTGTACGAGGTTGGATCGTCTGGATTGCAGACATATTTAGGCAGCCGTCGGAACCGTACTGTTGCATTGTTTATTGGAGCCTTCATTAAATAAAGAATAATGTCAATTAGTGTATACCACAAAAAAGAGCCGTATACACAAAAACAACAGAATGAAATATAGTTTAAGAGCGGTATATAAGAAGCAATAAGGAGGACTATCAACAGAACAATCTGCAGGTATGCGTTCTAAATAGATTGCTCACCGCAGCTATAGGCCTTTTTTTCAAGAGTTTATCAACCGTATCGACCAAATTTATTGGTTGTTGGTACACGAGGTAAGCCTGGGGAGGAATGTTTTCCTTCCATTGTGAATCGGGGATTGTCTCCAAATCCCGAAACGTGAGAGCTTTGCCGCGTGCCCCATGCAACATTACCAGGCTATCCTGAACTGTCAACTCCACCGACGCATTCACGGTATTCAGTTGGTAGTCCAAAGATAACTCGGTGTAGCCATTCTGCGTTTTCGTAATCCGAAGAGGCCATTTCTCATTGCTCGGCTTGAAAACGGTATCAACTGTCTCGATTATTGAGAACAGCGCAAGCCAAACGTAAAGTATTTGCTTGGCGCCACGTCTTTTCACCATTGTTCAGCACACATAAGCTATTTAACGTTATATTTATCTAATTTATATGAGAAACGTAAAAGGCATGTCTTCCAATCAAATGCTTTATGAACGAGAACGCGTAGAACGTTTCCGATCCGCCGAAGCAATCGGCGCAGATATTTGGGTTGACAGCTTCTCTGGGTTTGCATAGGGGCATCTTAAATCGCACTACTAACCACATATACGCATCATATGCTGTTACTATCGTTTGAGAAACAAATAAAATGACAATTTTTGGGTGGCGATAGTGTGGTTTTTCAATTTACTTGTTCGTTTGTCGAATAAGGTAGATTGACTTCGAAAGGGGCAGGTTTCGTGGATGCGCTTGTCGTGTAGTTTCCGCCCGAGAAAGCATTCGCTTTATGTTGCGATAAATGTTCTCACGTGTTGGTTTCTGTGAAGGAGGGGATGGGGATTGCGTGTTTTCGTGGTTGTCATTTCAGTGTGTCGCTGGTGTGCTCGAGGATCGTCGCTTTTCAGGTTTCCTCTAGAATTTGTTGCCTAGAGAAACCAAGATATATTTAAGAAAATTTCTTCGAGTCGTAGTGTAGGTCACGTCACCAGCTTCACCCGCCTTTGTTGGGGACGCGACTCTTTCCACTTCACTGGGACAGTTCCTTCCACCCGTAAGCTGCGCGGAAGTCAATCAGGCTTGCGACCCTTGTTGTTGTATGTGAAGTTTAAGTAACTTCAATTCGGTTACTTACAGGCAGAGATTTACCAAACATTCCTGAACAATGATTGATAGTTTGTGGCAATACCGTTGTGATGCATGTAACGCAGCGGTGACGGCCAGAAAGACTTATGCAAACTATGCTCCAAGGGTATGGAAATATTGTGGTGCCTCTACAGGAACAGGCGTAGTGCGGGAAATATTCTCATAGATAGATGAAGACAGATACATTATGGTGTTTTATTAAAGATATGT
>JAPUBX010002176.1:0-26276 GCA_028672205.1 Proteocephalus fallax | reverse complement strand
AGCGGAGCTTCCAAGTCGCATTATCGGCAGGCAAATTGTCTTAAGCAGTCGGTCTCGGTTGATAGAGAACGCGTGCTCGGAAGGCTATTTGTACCAGTGCAGCCTTAACGTAAGTGAAGTGTTGCAATTAAATTCACTTTATTAAAAAAAGAATATAACATGTATGTTTTTTTTCTCTTAATTATGGGTATCTAAGGGAGACTGCTGGGGAAATGGGGATTCTGCTGACGCTTTAAGCAGTACCTTGTGGTGGTAGTAGTTGTGATGGTGTCTTTTTTCAAGCGCCGCTGTCGTCTTCAACGGAAGGCCTAGGGGGGTCGTGGATGGTCCGTTGATTCCGCGATCATCAGTACTCTAGGGTGTCACGAGTAGGAGCCCTGGTTGTGCAGATTTAACTTGTTTAAAAAGCTGGTTTCATTTTGTGTTTAAGTCAATGAATGAGGTTCACATTTCGGTTTGAACTAAAAAGGTACGAGGTTGAATAAGGGTCAATCGATTTGTTCAGGTAACGAAGACCACTAATTTTTGCCAGCTAATATAGTAAAATTTAGTGTGGAGAATTTAGTATCTCATTTACTGATAAGGAGATTCAACTTAATCGACATCCTTGGATCGTCTGTATATTGGGAACGCTCATGATTACTCTTCATTCTTCTTAAGTATTTCGGGGCATTGAGACTGCAACCGACCGGATTGCAATGCACCCAGCTCTACACCTTTTAATTAATTTTCTAGTAAATTCACACCAAACGCGTAAGGAGGAGAAAAAAACAGGTTTTACCGGACGCAGTCATGTTAAGAGAATGTTCTCCACTTTGTTCGACACCAAAATCTTCCTCGATTTCCGGATAACCGCAAACGAGACGACCACAGGAGACACGAGGACTGCTTTATTACTGAACATCTAGGTGTGTCAACATTGATCAGTCTAGTTCGGGCTCAACTAACGCCTATTTTAAACAGCTCAATCGCACTTAGAGAGACGAGGAGTTCCTGCGAGACTTTTATATTGCTCTTAAACACCTCTCATTCCAGGCCTTTCAACCTCAAGGCAACGATAAGTTCACTTTTAGCGTGTTACCAAGAGGAAACCGCGACTTAAACATCGCCCATATTTTCACGAGAAATCCTCCGTCTTATGCTGAGAAGTCAATCGCCTGCGCGTCAGCAGCCTAGCCCCATATCCTTTGCTTTCGTTTACCCATTCGTTAATACACCGCAAACGACAAACCTACCCCTTGCAAACCACACCCCACCACAACCGACGTACGCGTTCCCAAAAATCGAAACCCTTTAAACGAGGTACGCGCGCCCACCTCCCAGAAACCCAGACTGCAATTTTTTTTCCCAATTCGGACGAAACGCCATAGCGTGTGGCCACAACAACGGTAACTCGAACGTACCTTTATCTGTTCTAACCCAACTCTCAACGAGTTTTAAACCGCTCTTTATTACAGACAGAATGCAAGGTAAGAAGTCTAGCCTCCTAGTAGAAACTGATGCAGCTGTCTCCATTATCAATGAACGACTCCTGCGTGGTTTACGACTTATCTTCTCCCAATTTCCCTAAATACAAGTTGTAGCCGCAAATCCTAGAATTTGCCGGGAAACGACATAGAAGCAGACGTAGGAAGATATGTTTCGAGAGTTTCTGAGAAGTACATATTTCGGATAAAACACTAGTAGACTGGTAAAATAAGGCGTGTTTCGGGCAACTGGTTAAATGGATCACGTTACACAGCGTCTTGGAGGCGAAGAAACCTAGAATCGTCACGGAAACGACATAAGAGCAGACGTAGGAAGATATGTATAGAGATTTTCTGAGAAGAACATATTCCGGATTTAACACCAGCAGACTGGCAAAATAAGACAATTTCGGGCAACTTGTAAAATCGATCACGTAATACAGCGTCTGAGAGGACAAGAAAACCAGAATCGTCCGGGAAACGATATAAAAGCAGACGAAAAAAGATCTGTTTTGAGAGTTTCTGAGAAGTACATATTCCGGATAGAACACTTGGCAAATAGTTAAATAGGCGTCCTTTGGCACATTTTGGAATTCCATAACGTTACACAGCGTCTCGGAGGCGAAGACACCCAGAATCGTCCGGGGAACGACATAAGAGCAGACGTAGGAATATATGTTTCGAGAGTTTCTGAGAAGTACATATTCCGAATAAAACACAAACAGACTGGCTAAATAAAACATTTTTTAGGGCAACCTGTTGAATCGATCACGTAATACAGCGTCCTAGAAGAAATGCAAACAGAATCGTCCGGGAAATGACATAAGAGCAGACGTAGGAATATATGTTTCGAGAGTTTCTGAGAAGTACATATTCCGAATAAAACACAAACAGACTGGCTAAATAAAACATTTTTTAGGGCAACCTGTTGAATCGATCACGTAATACAGCGTCCTAGAAGAAATGCAAACAGAATCGTCCGGGAAATGACATAAGAGCAGACGAAGGAAGATATGTTTCGAGAGTTTCTGAGAAGTACATATTCCGAATAAAACACAAACAGACTGGCTAAATAAAACATTTTTTAGGGCAACCTGTTGAATCGATCACGTAATATAGCGTCCTAGAAGAAATGCAAACAGAATCGTCCGGGAAATGACATAAGAGCAGACGAAGGAAGATATGTTTCGAGAGTTTCTGAGAAGTTCATATTCTGGATAAAACACTTGCAAACTTGTTACATTAGACGTGTTTTGGCACATTTATGAATTTAATAACGTTACACAGCGTCTTGGATGCAAAGAAACCAAGAATTTTCCGGGAAATAACATTAAAGCAGACGTAGAAATATATGTTCGGAGAGTTTCTGAGAAGTACTAATTTTGGATAAACACTAGCAGACTGGTTAAATAAGGCGTGTTTCGGCACATTTTGGAATTCGATAACGTTATACAGCGTCTTGGACGCAAAGACAGCCAGAATTGTTTCGGAAACGACATTAAAGCAGACGTAGGAAAATATGTGTCGAGAGTTTCTGAAAAAGTAGATATTCCGAATAAAACTCCAGAAGACTAGCTAAAGAAGACAGTTTCGGGCCACTTGTTGAATCGATAACGTTACAACGCGGCTTGGAGACGAATACACCCAGAATGTTCAGGGAAACGACGTTAGGGCAGACGTAGGAAGATATGTTTTGAGAGTTTCTTAGAAGTACATATTCCCGATAAAACACTTGCAGACTGGTTAAATAATGCGTGTTTCAGCACATTTTGGAATTCGATAACGTTACACAGCGTCTTGGACGCAAAGACACCCAGAATTGTCAAGGAACGACATTTAAGCAGAAGTAGGAAGATATGTTTCGAGAGTTTCGTAGAAGTACATATTTCGGATAAAACACTAGCAGACTGGTTAAATAAGGCGTGTTTCGGCACATTTTGTGAATTCAATAACGTTATACAGCGTCTTGGACGCAAAGACACCCAAAATTATCCCGGAAACGACATTAGAGCAGATGTAGGAATTTCGGGATTTTGAGACAATCCCCGATTCACAATTGAATGAAACCATTTCTCACAAGGCTTACTTCGTGTTCCAACAACCAATAAATTTGGTCAAGACGGTTGATAAACTAATTAGAAAAATCCCTATAGCTGCGGTTTGCAATCAATTTTAGACGCATTCGTGCAAATAGTGTTGTAGATAGTCCTCCTTATTTACTGCTCCTAAACTATCTTACATTCTGTGATTTTTAGGGTATAAACTAATTGACATTTTTCTGTATTTAATGGAGGCTTCAATAAACAATGCAAATCTACAGTTTCAACAACTAACTAAATCTGTCTTCAATCACGAAAATTTATCTTCCTACAACAATGTCATCATGGTAGTGTAAAGCGGTCTTGCAAACTTTAAAAGCCGCCAAATTTTCCGGAGAACGAAAAGTTGTTATAAATCAACATTGGTCGGCGTTACGAATTAAACTAGTTTGGCCTCGTACTCAGCAGAACGACTTGTTTGATTTCCGTTGCCGACAGATTCGTTTGGTTGGTCATTGAGCCAAATATTGTAATCCAGATTCTTTAAGAAAGATCTGTGCGGATCTCGAAGACTTAATAGACGAATACGACGATTTACTAGTTGGCGACTGTGAGGACATCTATTTCAATTTGACGCCTAAAATGGTTCATGCCTTCAACTGGGCAGCCACATTTTTTCGCCAGAATTGTCAGGACATTGTCTTCATTGACGATAACAACGAATCCGATCTACACATGATAATCACAATACCTTCAAAAAACAAATAAGATAAACTGAAAGGTTTTTACGTTGGAACCTTAAGTTCAACGATCCTCCATATAGATTGGATAAACCCAAGCGGGAGAATTGGGCTGTATTGAAGAACGAGGTTTCGTGGTCAAGATACCACGTCAGACTCCAGACAACCAATCGCGACAGCAATCGCTCAATGTGAATGCGTATCACCTTTGGTAAAAATAAGATTAATTTTTCGTTAAATACCTGGAGAACCATGGTTAATATAAGTTGCGGAAGGCCAATTCTTTTAATTTGTCTTGCGCTGTTTATTTGCTATTGTATCGTGTTGTTAATAATAGAGACCGTTGATACCGGCTTTACGACCAGCATTGAAAATTGGCCTCTTCGGGTTACGAAAACGCAGAATGACTGCACCGAGTTATCTTACCGTGAATGCGTTAGGAGTTGACAGTTTAGGATAACATGGAAGTGTAGCATGATGCCCGCGATATAGCTCTCACGTTTCGGGATTTTGAGACAAACCCCTATTGACAATGGAAGCAATACATTCCTCCCCAGGCCTACCTTGTGAACAAACAACTAATACATTTTATAGCTGCGGTGAGCCATCGATTTTGAACGCATTCATCCAGATAGTTCTAGGGATAGTCCTTCTTTTTGCTTCTTATATACCGCTCCCAAAACATGTTTCATCGCATTCTTATTGAGGGCATACATTTATTCACATTATTCTTTATTTAATGAAAGCCCTAATAAACAATGAAACCTTACGGTGTTTACGGCTGCCTGAATCTGTCTGCAATCAAGACAATCTATTCTCCTACAAAGATGTCATCATAGTTGTAAAAAGCGGTCTTGCAAACTTTGAATGCCGCCAGATTTTCCGGAGAACGTTTAGTGTTTATCAATCACCCAATGGTTCGGTTAACGGATTCAACCAGTTTGGTCTAGTGTTTTCACTCGGAAAGCCTCGTACTCAGGAGAACAACTTGTTTGATTTCCGTGGCCGACAAATTCGTTTGGTCAGCCGTGGAGCCCAATATGTGAATCTAGATTCCTTAAAAAAGATAAACAGTGATCTCGAAGACGAAATGAACCAATGCGACGATTTACTTGTTTGCGAATACGAGGAAACTTCGCAGCGTGTGTTTTAGTGCTGCTTTGACATTCCATGAGTGTGACACATATAATGAAGACGGTTTTTTTGTCTTGATCGTTTTCTCTCAGGTAAAAATCAACAGCCGAAGCGGAATGCAAAAATTAGTAAACAGACTGATTGCTCCTACAAGTTCGGGAAGCGTTCAGTTGTACATGATTAACTGCCATTATTAGTTTTCGGATGCGGGCAACTCTTGCATTTCAAACACGAGAAATACAAAAGATCTAAACAAGACGTGAGTGTCTATTTCTTTAAGCCTTTATTTCACTTGTGTTTTTCTGTTAAGTTGTTTTCGCTTTTGTAATTATGGGCTTTCGTAATGTTCCCACACATAAAACACGAAAGACATTAAGAACTTGCTACTAGAGAAACGAAACACTAAACATTGTACATTGCTTTCTTAGTCATTTAATTGATATTATTTCGAGCAGTAACACAACGGATTTGAAGCGATTTGCTGTCTTATAAGGCTATTATGTATTTGATAAATCAAATATATCCAACGACAATATACAAGTCTCTTCTCTTGTGTTTAGAGTCTTAAGGAATACGTGTTTTTTTTAATAAAAATAACCGCCTTTACATTTATCTGAGATTGTCGAATAGAGCATGGCCCTTCTAACTCTTTGTTAGAGTCTCCTTTTTGTCTGAGTATTTTGACGCTTGCCTGTTAATTTTTAAAATGCTATTTAGTCCCATGTAAATGGTATTTGTAAAAACATCAAGGAAGAAACGATTTCACGGGTTTATGTCAATTATAATCGTTTTATTTTAGTGGTGACGAAACAGTATATTGGTACGTAGAAGCTGTAAACTGTGTATGCAACGCGTGCATTGCTTCTATTGTTTGAGGTTTCAATTCAAATAAACTGCCCAAATACGCTTTCATTCATTTTTAATCACGATTTTTCTACATTTGTTTCATAAGTGTTCGAATACACATATAATATTAATAATGTTTATTTTTTCCCAATGCCTAGAAGCTATCTTGGTTGAATCACAATCCATTCAAACCTATTTAGCATTTGTAAGCTGCATAACAGCGAATCAAATTAGAGGGGAGGTTAAGGGTCAAGAAAAAGTCATCTGCTCGTTATTTTTGCTAAATAGCAGTTATGAAACCTCTTGATTTGCGAAATAAGAAACTCCTTGCCTAAAACCTGTTCTGTTCCAATTCGAAGCGCATACTTTTTTTTAAATTTCGATTAAGGCAGCAAAGCAGGATAATCGGAACTCTCTGATCACTTTGTGATTTAATTTATTGAATAAAAACAAACATCTAACCCTAAATATCCGTTAAATAAACCGATTAATAATCTACTTATGATTTTAAACGAGATTATTTAATAACCCTTTAAGCATTTGCGGTTACAAGAGAGCAACACAATTAATTTCACCATATTAATGTCTTACTACATGAAAATTCGCTTACAATGTGTCAATTGCGGATCATCGCAACGTCTCAGAATCCTCTATTATAGGTTTCCTATAGGCTCAATGGATCTACAATAGACCTTCAGACAAACACGACATAACAATTATCCGCCAACTTAGTACACCTGGTCCCAATAAAATAGCAATTTAACCCAATTCGAATTATTATTCCCTGGATATTTGCGCAGAACTATTTTTACTTGTAATTATTCAGTAACATGCACTTATTCATCGAATGTAGCCATTGTTTTTCCCGTTCTATTCGAGTTAGGCCTTTGTTTCAATCTTATAAGTTAGAAATTCGCTAGCAGTAACTTATGTGACCAATCAAAGAAACAGATTTGGAATTGTTGATATCCCGAAACAATCGATTGACAATGAATGCGTTTGAACAATTATTTTCTATAAAATAAACAATGCGGGATTATTTGGGAATGTCAACGACGACGGCGCCTTGGATGTACTCGAGAGCCTCCGGACAACCGGCAATGCGGCGCCACGTGAATCGCGTCAAATCAACCTGCAAAGAAGCCCAAAAAAAGGAACAAATAAGGGTTGACAAAATTTAAAAACACCACGGTTGCAATTGAAACGCAAATTCGTCAAAACACAAGAAAGTGCATGGTAGGACAATGAAACATGAAAAAATCTCACCTCCTCGTCGAATTTTTGGCCGGTTGTGTCGGCGACGAATTCCTCAATTTGTGAGTTGCCACCGCCAAGACGACATTCTTTAATGTGAATAAGAAGGAATTGAGTCTTTAAGATGATAAAAATAGCAATAAATTCCATCACGACTTGGACATACCGAAAGCGAGCAGACGATTCTGGTGGACTGCGAGACGAACTTGGTAGAGGGTTGAGGAAGTCCCACCGATTGGGTTGAGGTCAGTCCACTGGCCGGGGTCACCGACTGCGCGCGGGGGCGTCAGCATCTCCACAGAGTAACAGCCGTCACCGGCCACAACGAAAATGCGCCCAGCGAAGAGAGCGATTCCGTGGTCGTAGCGCGCGTGGTTCATCGGCGCCAAGTCAACCCACCGCGGCGCATCTCCGTCCCCCCCAAGACTCAGCAGCGACACGTCGGACAGGTCACTGCCGCGACGGAACCCCCAGTCAAGAGGAGATGCGGTGCGTTGGGCAGAAAGGCGCCGTCGTCTCCAGACAAGACAATCGCGGCTGCCTGGAAGCGTGCTGTCTTGAGTGGCGTCAGCGGTCGCCAGGATGGACTGTGGGCAAAAGAGAAGACGAAGAAGAAAACGGTGTCTGAGAAGACGAAAACGCCGATGAACAAAAACAAAAACGCGACGGCCAAAAACAACTCACCTTCCTTCCACCCAGCGCTCGCAGCTCGACAGATTTCCGTCTCCTCCCATCCGCCACAGACAAAAAGTTCGTTGACAGACGCGGCAACAGCTGCCGAATGGCGAGGGGTCTTGAGTGGTGGCGCCTGCGTGACGCGTCCCGTCCGGCCATCGATCACCGTGACTGTCGGCAATGCATCCGATTGGCCGGGCGTTTGTCCACCAATGCAATAGACGTTGCCTGAAAGACCAAAAGAACAGTGATGTGACCTTTCTTGCTTGAGAGACAGAACAAGAAGGTCGCGACAAGACGACTCACCGTTGAGACTGGCAACGCTGCGATTCCAGAGACGCGGGAAACGAACGTCCATTCGCCCGTCTTGGTCGAACTGCGGCAAAGTCATGACACAATCTTTCGCCTTGCCGAAGAGCCGTTTGAGGGATTGGCGTTTAGCCTCGCCGTAGACGAGAAGGCGTTTCTTCGTCTTTGTGACGTCCAAAAAGTGTTTTCTGAAAGGCAAAAAGATGTCGCGCGTAAAGATGCAAATTTAAACAATTGGGACCGCTGAGGACTCACGCGCAATCCGGATTGACTCTGAAAGGTGAGAATCCACGTTCGAACTCATCGACAGCTTTTTGGGACAAATCAGCAACTTCGATGCAGCCAATGAGACGCGTGAAAGCGGCAAGCAGTCCCCCATTCCTCTTCGAAGTACCTCCTCGTGGTCCTCCCCCCATGCACAGATGAGACGAAACAGTTCGTCTGCCTTCGCAGTGGACGCCTTGAGGAAACTGACGACCTCGTCCAAGTCGAATTGTCCACGGAGGAAATCGTTGTTTGAAAGACTGACGCCACAGAACAGAGTAAATGCCTTTGCTCTTCGTCGCTCGGGCAATGTCCAAACGCATCGATCGCTTCTCCGGTTCATCCATTCTAAAGAGAGCGATCAACAATCGACAGGAATCCCCTCACCTTGGGGCCATAAAATCGACACACAATCGCTGAAGTTCGCCACAGTCTAACATGAAGGCGAACAGGAAAAGCCTTTCGACTGTTCTCTTTGACAATCTGACCTTTCCCGTATAAGCGTAGTCCAGGACGAGGTCAACGATCCTATCGAGATGCAACAATTAGTCAACAGAGAAACGTGAAGGCTACCTCTTCGGAAAGCGCTTCATGGACAACCGGAGGTGTCCGCCATCCCTGACCGAATGCTGCTCGATATGTTCGCCGAGAATCGCAAATCGCGTGGCCAAAACCCCGCGATGCGCGTTAACCGTGAGGCCTCCATCGACCTATGGGAGATGAGAGAGATTTTAGCGTGCGCCCATTGGATCGTTTCGACAAAAAATTAACCGATTGTTGGGGAAGTTGAGTGCGCAAATTGCACGCAACTTTAGATTCGCACGTGCAACAATTATCGATCGGTTTCGATAGCATCGGATTAACTCAATCCCTTCGTAATTTGCAGGTGGCCAAACTTGTTAATTCGATTTAAACGCGAATTCGACCGTCAATTCTGTTCGATGTGAAATTAAGTTAATTAATTCGTAAAAATGCCCATTTTACAATTTTCTTCTGCCGAGAAGAGAATATATTTTAAAGGCCATCCTTATCCCATTGCATTAAATCACATTCCAAGTATTAAAAATTCCCTTATTTTTACAAAGACTTGAAAGATTTGAATAAATTTATCTTAAAAAGGGACATTAAAAATAGGATTCCCTATGCATGGATTTCAAACAACATCCACGACAACCTTCATAGAGGAAATTCAGGAGACTTAAAGGAGACTGGCAGTTTTCCTCGAGAAAGAGGGCGTCGTGATTGTGCTACGAAAATATCGGATTTTCGGACAATTTCATTTGTTTGAATGCTTCCCTTTACATAATTAAACCGTATTGCTTCTTATCTACAATGGTCTGAAGGCGTTGTGGGTTCCATCACACCTAGTTTAGAGGTCATTGCGTGATTGTGGCACCACGACGAAATGATGTGTGGGTGTTGTTCATGCATCATTGAGATCAATAGCACATGCAGTCGGAAGATTGCACAAACTAGGCTACCAAGTGTAATTTAATTAAAACACTACGACGTCTAATGCCACAATTACTGGTAGTTAATATAATGAGCGCGGTAGGAGTGTAGAAAATACCAGCTTCGCAATACTGATAACTGAATTTATCGCTTCTTTTTACTATTTCCATTCTGCAATCAATTCTGAAGGCCACTAAAATGAGGCGTATTACTTCCATCAGCGATTCTCTCACGCTTTGCTGTCGGTTTTGAGTCAAAACTGGGTTGTTCGCGGAAAGCATGATTCAATGTGATAACGTTATTGTTAGGCTGCACCAAATCGATGTTCGCTTGGCTTTCAACATTGTGTCGTTTAGAAGCAGCTCGAATGAAGGCGTTATTCAGTGTGTTTGTAAAAATCTAGTTGATGACTACCGTGTGTGCCCGCAGAACGATGATTGACGCGACAGTTAACACTTTTTGTCAAAAAAAGGCTATTCAGTAAGACCTCTGTATATATTTTAGGAAACCAATGTCAGACAGGATAATAAGATGATCGTCGTTCGGGCGAAAAATTAAATAACTTGGAGTAGATACTCTCAAAAAGCACACGCTTCATAATTGAAAAGACCCTTTTCTCCTTTAGCGTAAGGCTTTTTCGAGCGAGCTGCATATTTGACAACACACCATGAAAAATGCCCTCTAAGATTTCATTGATTATCATGTTTCATTGAGTTTTTTTAACCCATTACGTTTGTACAAAGACGTTACTTTTGTGTTAAAACTAAACCCAGATTTTGCTAGGGAAACTTAGAATCCACACAATCGTAGATAAAAAACGTCGTTTAAGAACAAACAACTAATTTCGTTGCATAAATAAAAATATTTTGTGTATTTGCGACTTTAACCAACATTTCTTTACCAGTCGAAATGCGTTTAATTTGAGAGGAAGATAAACAGAAACTCGATTATGACAAAAGTTCTGAAACATAATTAGACTGAGCTAGGGAATGTGGATTGGTGCAATAAAATAAAGATGAGGAGAAGGAGGATATTACGATGAAGAAATGTAGTATTGAGGAAGACGTTGAGGAAACTGAGCAGCTTGAGATTGAAGGATAGGAAGAGAAAGAAATAAGATTGAGGAGAAGGAGCAACAGTTTGGGAGAAATGGAAGGACAAGAGTGATGAGAAAGAAGTAGAAGCCTTTCATTTCCTTATCATTAACAAAACGCTGTGTATGACGAATTCATAGGAATAATAAGAAACTGTTTCTTTGTAAGGGTTAAAATTAAATAAATCAATCAACTGAAAACATTCCACGATTCTCTAACAAATCAAAGCTTCAATTCGACACACAATACCGCATTGTTTAAGTCTACAATGCCCTGAAATATTCGGTCACAAATGGAATTGGTCGGTCCCCGATATCACGATTTAATGTCACGTCGTAATGTTGGCAAAACGATTGATTGCAATGAATGCGTTCCAGGTCTCACCTTAAAAAATGATTCAACACGCTCGTTTAAATGCAATTGATGTTAGTGGGTGAAGAAAACTGTTATAGAAGTACCAATATGTGTCTTAGCAAGACGTTTTTCGATTTCACAAAGTTTGTATTAGTTTTAAAGGGGCATTTTAACTCAAATCGGATCCTCCCAAAAATGCTCAATGTTATCACGTAAAATAATGATCATCGGTATTATCGGCTTCACCATTAAAGACTTCCTAACCGACTGTTTGACGAGAGCTGCAAGAAGCACCCCTATTTGACTCTTAAATTCAAATTATGGCATGTATGCCCCTCAGGGTTACCGTTGTCGAGATAAACAATTGTCGGTATTGACTTAAAAACCAACTTGGAAAACACTCTCCTAGGACCACACAATGTTTTTAATGTAAACATAACGATATTATTTTAGCGGGATTAGAGGGTAAACCGTGCAATTATTGGCTCACCTCGATCTTGAGGTCGCAGTGGCGTCCGCTGTTTCTTTGTTCGTTGAGGTTGTCGAGGATAGTTTGTGCAAGAGCCATTTGAAGTCGTTTAGTCGTTGAATGTTTAGACCTACAAAATTGGATGCATTTAATAGCGTTACTGGGGTGGGTTGAGTCGTGCGTGCGCAGTGTTCAAATGCGCACGTACACGTTTTTGTAACCAATCAGCTACGCCAATGGCTGGTTTGTATGAGTCAGGCAGACAAATTAACGTTCAATTCAACAAAGCGACAATACTGAAAAATGTCCATAGATTAAATAGTTTGAGGGGAGTTTTATGTTTTAAAAAAGACGCGAAAATAATAATAATTGTAATGGCTTTATTGAGTTTACGAGAACCAAATCTTTCACCATAAAACAAGCCTGTATAACAAGTATTAGATATAAAAATTGACTTTTATTTCCTGCTTAACCTGCTCTGGTGATCAGTCTGCTTTGAAGTAGTTAAACTAATTGAGTTTCTCAAACGTCATTCCTCGTTTACTTTAAAAGCTTCAAATAAAAAAAGCCTTCCAAAGATATACATTCGTTTTTAATCGGTTTCTTTGATAAGGTGAATTGGACCAGTCAAGCTCGATTTTAAAATCATGTTTACGTTAACGAAAAGTGGAAATATACAGAATTAATTCCGTTATCATAGCAACTGAAATATATGTTTAGGATTCTAAAATGCACAATTAACGTAGCGAAAATTCATGAACTTATTTCGACGCAAAGCGGCGTTGTTTAAATTAATAAGACAAGCGGAAAACGATTTCATTAATTGTTGTCCTTTCTGACCGTTTATTTGACCATTAAGACCATCTTGCGTAGTTTTACGATTCAACCGATTGTTGGGTGCGTTGAGTGCACAAATTTCACGCCGCTTGTAATTCGGAAGTGCCAAAATTATCGATCGGTTTCGATTGCAGGTAATTTGCAGGTGGCGAAAGCGGTTAATTCGGTAAAAACGCGAATAAGACAGTCAATTCTGTTCGATGTTAAATTTAGTTAATTAATTCGTAGAAATGCCCATTTTACAATTTTCTGCTGCTGAGATATTTAACACCATTTTCATCCCAATTACTGAATCGTCTGATAGACAAATATTATGCATCGACAGAAAAAGCAGGTGAGGTCGTCTTAACTCGCTGGCTTCGTAACAGCGGTTGCGGTGGTTTCTGCGGAAAACGTCGTTTGCCTTGCTGTTTTCATAATTAATTTATAGAAATGCAGCTAAAAATATGTTCAGTCGGTCATATGAGATTGTATTTAAACAGATGCGGATCCAAATTATCATCGTGGCTTAATTGATGAAATAGTTTCCCGGTTAAATCAGAAAAAAATCCAATACATCTCCCCTAATTTAAAACAGATACAATCAGTAAAACTCAAGTTTCACCTTCAACTTATTACGGTAGACGGAATCTATTTATTGTAAATAATGTCCTCAAATTTCTTTTATATTCCGCCGTAAAAGGAAACGTAAACTCGAATGTTTTATTCTTTAATACGCCATGAGGTCAATACATGAGCTAACAGGAAGCTGTACGGCACATCATACTTTTCTATAAATCTGCTTGGATTGCGAAGCCATTTAAGCATCCGAAAATTCGACTATTGTATCGGATTGTAACGACTTTAAAATAACTCCGTACTTCGTTAAGCAAATTAGGTCAATTATCCGACAATTCTCTTTATTTAAATGCTTTGGTTTTCATATTTAAACAGTATCTACAACCGTTCTGAGCCAGCCTTTGAGAACATTCAGCGAATGTTTTTTTATAAATCAGTTCTTAAGGGCACTCATAGATCTGCGAATCTCTCACGCTAGGTGCATTAATAAATGTGGCTTAAAGTTTTTATTCAAATTTGGGTGCTTCACAGAGAGCATAATTAAAAAATGATACCAATTCGATGTTAGCTTGGCCTTCAAAATAGGTATCGTTAAGCAGCAGCACAAATGAAGGCGTGATTCAACGTGCTTGTTGAAATCTAATTGATGACTATGCGTGTGTGCGTGTGTAGCAATGCTGAACGCGCGAGTTATCTCGAGTTGGCACGAAAAAAGGCTTTCAGAAACACCCCCATCTTTAAAAACACACCATCGAGTGCTTTATTTAGAGAGCATGAATCTGAATTCATCTATCTTGTAAATGTAAACGGACGCATTCTTCGTTTGACGATATTAGCTGCCAGAGTTTGGCAGCCGAACCTTGAATCCCACACTATCGTTAATAAGAATCTTTTATTTGAAACAGACAACCAATTTCTTTTAAAAAGGTAAATTATTCGTCCATAAAATAAATAACTTGATGGGCATCAATGATTTTCTCAACGACGACAACTAAGTACCCAAATGCATTTCGGCCCATACGAGAGTGGAATGAAACGGCGGAATTCGATGAGTTCGTCGTACAAATAAAGACCGCATCCGCAAGAGACGAACGAGGGAATGAGGGACAAGTTGGCCGAACCCCTTTGGGTTTACCGACAACACACCCTGGGCGCCGACCTTGTCTGTAATAGCCGCGCATCCTTCGCGACATTAATGAAGCTGGTTCATCCTCTCGTCAGTGCTGCAATCCTCATCATTAAAAAGGGTTTGCTGCTATCAATCGGACACAGGGATGCAATGTTTTGTAGATAATGTCCTCAAAATCGTTTGATATTACGCCGGCAAAGGATATAACAACCCGAATGTTCTATTCTTTTACACGCCATGGGGTCTAGACATCAGGTTACATATAGCCGTATGATTAAGAACCATTTGGCAAACACTGAGGTAAAGTGAAGTTTCACGAGAATGGTCTTCTTCCATGCTTTAATCGCAAAGTTATTCAAGTAGCCGGAACCATTTCCATCTTCGACTCTTGGGTCGAAATATAAGGACTTAAGAAAAATACTCCGTCACTTATTTAGAAAATCGCGACGATCATCGGACGATTATCTATAGTTAAAAACTTAAGTTCACATACTTCAATCGTATCCTTTTTTTCCATCACACATTCAATTTTTTTACTTTCTCCATGAAATCCTAAAAGGATACTTGTATAGGACAAGTCTCTAGGTTGACACGCGTCTAAGAAAATGTAAACATGACATCAACTAAAAAAATATGCAGAAATCTCTAAAAATTCCAATCCTGTGTTTTCAAGCTATTAATATTTAATTGCCAGGTTAAAGCCAATATATACCTAGTGAGTCTTTCTGGCTGCGTTAAATTCCTCCAACGGTATGGCCACAATGTTTCAATCATCGGTCAGAAATGTTTGGTAAATCTCTGCCTGTAAGTAACCGAATTGAAGTTACTTAAACTTCACTACAAATAACAACAACCAAGGGTCGCAAGCTTGATTGACTTCCTCGCAGCTTACGGGTGGAAGGAAATGTCCCAGTGAAGTGGAAAAAGTCGCGTCCCGAAGAAAGGCGGGTGAAGCTGGTGACGCCACCTACACTACGGCCCTCCCTCACAGAAATCAACACGTGACAACGCTTATCGCAACATAAAGCGAATGCTTTCTCGGGCGCAAACTACACGACTAGCGCATCCACGAAACCTGCCTCTTCGAAGTCAGTCTACCTTATTCGAAAAACGAACAGGTCAATTTAAAATCACACTATCGCCACCCTATCATAGTCCCTTTATTTGGTTCTCAAACGATAGTAACAGCATATAGATACTTATATGTTGGTAGTCGTGCATTTATAAGCCACTGATAATTCCCAACTGGCAACCTTTATCTACAATTTTATTTCATGTTTTATTTGCCCGAAATGTTGTGTTAGCAAATACAATGTACAATTTTCCCCTAAAACACAAATTCGCACAATCAGCTCACTTACAGCTGTACGCTGCAGAGTCATTTCGCAACAAAAGGAACAATGACTCCCTCATTTAAACACCATAATCAACGATAAGCCTTTCGGTGACACCTACTTGTGTTTGAATGTTAGTTTGACATGAGTTTCAAAGCCAGTCGTGGATTTTTCACAAGGCTGGCACTACGCCCAGTGTCGACATCCCCAGAGTCTGTGAACTTATTGGCGATCGAATGGCTCGATGGAATGTTTCCGTGTCGACCGTGGTTTTGGGCTCCCTTATCGCTAGCAGAAATGCTTTCTTTAACTTCACAGAGAGTCTAGTCGGCTGACAATAGGAAAAACGTCCAAAACAAGGATTATTTATAGCGGAAAGTCCTAGATAACAATACCCTTTTAGTAGTAGAATTTATAAGGAATGGTCTCCGCAAATGTCTAACCGGTGTCCGACACATCCCAAGCCAATTATGCAACCTTTATCGACGGATCGAAAGTGTGTCTGCTGTAGTGAAGCCAAGGGTTACGAATGAACCATAATATTTTACAGCGTAAACGTACAATCGTCATATAAACTTAGAACAACTGCAGCATTACTGTGTACGAAATGTTTTGGTAAATTCGGGGGCTTACATGGCTGGAACTCCTCTCGTGAGGGGGCAGGATGCGACTGCGTTCAATACAGGATAAGGACGTTTCTCGTAGGTTTAGGCACCCTTCACCATCATTTTCAGGACGGTTTGAAAGTCCGTATAGATTATCAATAGGATGTCCGTGGCGAATATCACAATAGTCATGATCTCCTTGGCCGTCTTTTGTGACACCCATCTTCTTGTCAGCTTTTACGCGCGCCCGGAGAAACCCTTCACACTTCCGGTTGGCCCTTAACGAATGCCAAAAAAACCGTCGAGGTGCCTACACTGAAATATAAAATTAAACACCGGTGTTTAACATAGATACACACTGAAAAATGTCTATCGCAACGTGTTTGGTCTCAGATTATAACTAAACTCGAACCTCTAGCTCCACAAAGGTTTCAGATCATTTTACGTTTCAATGTTTCAGTAAAAAAACACGATAGAGAAACCCATTTATGTCAGGACTCACGGGCTACGACGGTTGTTCACGAGGTACCGCACGGATCCCTGATGGCTCTCGGGATGGACCTGATGTTGACATCCCCATATTAGAAGAAGAGGGCCTACGAAAATCCCTCGGTTGTATAAATAGCTGTCTAAAAAAGGGAATTCCCATTGTCTGTTAAACTTGAAGATTAAAGCCTTCAAAGCAATTCCCAGCGAAAAATGTTTGCGTCCACCATGGGGATTCGAAATTGGAAAACCAACATAATAATCTGGGCCTATAAGCGGGAAGACCTGTGAGTTTGCCTTGGTAATCAACAAGCGAGAGACAACGCCATGGCACTCGTCATCGGCAACCTGCCAATCAGTGTCAATCAGAAGTTCCAGCAGCGGACCGAATGCAAACAGTCGAGGAATGCGTAATTGGGATAAATGAACACTAAGAGACTGCATTGTTTGAGTCACAAAGAGCGAAACAAAGAGTCGATTGTAAGCATCGGCGTTGGAGTCATACGACGAGTCAATGGGTCTATAGGCCGAACAACGCACGAACACCAACAATACTCGATTTACGTCATTTGGTTGTCATTTGTAATCAACAAGCGAGAGACAACGCCATGGCACTCGTCATCGGCAAATACAAATCGTACTCACGCAACGTAGTACGTTTTTTGGGAAGCCAACATAAATGCTCAAAAGTTTGGTGCTCCTCGAAGAAACCACTTCTAGTTAAACAGGAAATCAAACCAAGTTTGCACGTGTAATGTTGCCTCTCAAGACGTCTACTTTGTGCTGATAGATTTGGGTCTCGTGACTCACTGTCACTATAACCTCCTTCACTGCAACCCTCCAACCCCCCATGAGGAAATTCTTTTGCAGATTCTGTACAAACAAAAGGGTTTAAACCACTCAAACGGCTGCAAACACCCGGAACCTCTACTATTGCCATTATTGGTCCACAAAATGAATCAGCCTTGATTTAGTCTACTTTTGTCGCTGCGAGTAAGAAGACGGGAGACATAACCTGCGGCTGCTGCTGCCCTTATTGGCCACCAAAACCGGCACATCCGAAAAACACCACTCGCGAGTCTGTGGAAGTTGTGGAGCTTATGTCGCTGAACGGAACTTGTTCAAAAAGAATAAGAAGAAGAAGATGGCACAATAGGAGGAATCAAGGGAAGAGGTGTGAAGGCAAAACAAGTCGAGAAATTGATGGACTCCGGGGATCTCGAATCAAGGCACGGCGGGGATATCCAACAACACATTACAAAATGCAAACGATATAATATTACCCCTTGGCAAGACAGTAAGCTCTATTTAAAGCGTCTTTTTTCGGCTTTTGAGAAGAAATAAAACCTCCACATCTCTCGCTGGCAGTGATTTCAAATTCGTGAATTCTTGCGTCACCACGTCCGGCAAATCAATAATGATTTTTTTTTACAACAACGGTTGTTGGGAATCTCGGCCTTTGAACTAAAGCTAGGTTTGTTTGCGGAAAAAATCAACGCCATATAGAAATTCAACTTGATGATAAAAGCCTTCAAAGCAATTCCCAGCGAAAGATGTTTGCTGGAAGACCTGTGAGCTTGTCTTGGTAATCAACAAGCGAAAGGCAACGCCATGGCAACACCAAGACACTCGTCATCAGCAACGTGCCAATCAGCGTCAATAAGAGGTGCAGCAACGGACCGAATGCCAACAGTCAAGGAATGCGTACTTGGGAGAAATGAACACTTAGAGACTGCATGGTTTAAGTCACAAAGAGCGACTAGAGTCGATTGTAAGCATCGAAGTTAAAGGCATCCAAGAAAACGGGTCAATTGCCCGAACAACGCCCGAACAACAACCAAGTTCGATTGACGCCATGTTGTAACAACAGAACGGAGAGAAAGAGACACGCAAAATTGCGTGCTTTCCCCAAATGGAAGGAAGTTCTGACCTTGAGACCTCGCTCATGCAAGGTGACAACAATATCCACCCCAGAGTCGCCAGTAGACTTGGCAACAAATGCAGACTCAGAATCAGCACGTAGTCGCGTGTCAAATACTGCAAGCAAAATCAGTTCAGATAAAATCAGTTCAGATGATATCAAATTGAGCCCGTCGTTTCGTCGTCGTTAAAGGACAAGCACTGCCGATTTCGTCGTCGTCTTCCGTGTGTTCCTGAAAAGCCCTCCCCCCTTTAACACTGGTGCGTGCGAGTGCCCCTAATTTGGCAGGACGGAGAAAATGGGGAAGGCGAAAAGGAGGAGGAGGAGGAGGCGAAGTAAACAGAGAAATCGAAAGGAGACATCGGAAAGATGAACGTCTGCTGCAGGAATATATTTAGCTCGAACCCTGCGTGGTGATCGTTTCTCCTTGTGTTCTATGTTCATTTTATGCATGGAGAAAATCTATCAATTCCGTTGTCTTTTACGGCGTCTTTGGAGACAAAAAAAGCTTGTCCTGGGGACATTAAAATTGTCTGCCATTGGTTGCCATTGTTTTGGGTGATGAAAACGAGTCAAACCGGTCTCGCAGTTTCCTTCAGAATAATTTGGTTATTTATAATTCTTGTTAGTGTCTTCCACATCTCCCACTCTATTTATCCTTTGTTTAAACGAATAATTTCTACCTCTAATCGTGTTGCACAAAACGGGACGAATTGAACCGAAATAAACTTCGTGTGTTGGGCCTATAAGTGCCTATAACGCAGCTCTTAGATGACGGAGCAATTGAGTAGGGAGCTTCATGGACGTGGCGACTCGCAACGACGTGAACGCACGGCGATCGGAGGGGAAGTTCGAACAGGCTCGGATTTCAGTCGCTTTTACATGACCCACTCAGTCCCAAGCACTCCACGTCCGCTCTAACGGCGCAGCGCGAACCCCTGAATGTTGGCGACGGAAGACGACATGGGCTTAAGAGCGGTCTCAGAGCAGCACAGAACGCGGATGAACCAGACATTCATCAAACAGCTTTATAGAAAGGCTGACAGCCGACCGCTTCTCCGGATTGGGTGACAAGCTCGGCAAAACACTGCCATTTGCCAGGATGACCAACACTTTCAGCGCTTACAACAAAACATTCGTCATTTGTCTTTGCACGGAGACAAAGGTTTTCTGGAACACTCCGACCTGTTGCTTCGACAGCGTGGATTTGCTCTGCTACTTTCACCGTTTGCAATAAATACCGGTTGTATTATTGTTAGAAAGTGGGGCTGTTTGCTGCTCAAAGAAATACGCCAGGTTTCCAAATCCAACAGTAGATAGGCGGTATTTGACCTTGACTAACAACACCCTCCCCATTCTTCATATTCGTGACATCTCGGACTGACCGACTGTCCAATGCTAGCAGTTTCGATCCCACATCGCCGTAGCAGGGAGTGTGTGAGGGTGCAGAATCACTAGGCGCAGGAGACCTAACCCCCTACTGCCCTACTTAACGCAGCTGCGACGGTCTCGGAAACTCCGTGATTCCGGACCTTCGAAGCGTGAGGCAACAAAGGCATCCACGGAACATAATTGGGGCCAACTGTTCTTGAAAACCTTGCAAACCAAAGTAAAGGATAATCAGTAACGACAGCAATCCCAGCGAACCTACGGACTACACACTGGGCGTCTTTATTTAACGTTTAGGAGAAAATTGTTTTGCAAAGGATTGCACGCCTTCTATCATCCTCCTTTGATTCGCCAGGAATATTGAAAAACGCCACGCTCCAGTTTTTTGATTTGTAAAAAAATACATAAGAAAGTCGCACTTGCATATTCGTTATTTAAGCGGTTCCAAGTTTAGACAGCGACCCACATTATCGTTTGCCCTCAGACCTGGTGGGGTTGTCTGCTTCTTCTGGTTGTTCTGTCAGTGGGAAGAGTTACTGCAACGGATGTGCGTTCCCTCTTTCCATTGGCCTTCCAACAGACCCCTCGCAACACAAGGCAGCCTGGTTTGGTTGTTGCTCTTGTTGTGGACACAAGGAAAGCACCTGCGAATTTTTCCCGACAACAAGACAAAAATCAAATCCATTTCCGACAAGAGGTGTTGCAAGGAAGATTCGGGGAAATCTTTTACACGAGAAGACCTTCCTAGTGTTACTGAAACTAGCAGAGTGGAGATGCCGCTGACCGCCATCGCTGCCCTCCACAGAAAGAAGCGAGGGGCAGACGTCAGAATAAAGCAAACCGCGCCAATGAGATCACGGGGGGTTTGGGGTTAGCCAATCAAAACTTCCCTTAATGACGCGTACCACGCCACAGCGACACGGGAGCGCTCCTGAGACAAAAGCAACCTCGGCGCGAATTGTGGTTCCAAGGGACACAATGGCGTGTTTGCCAAACTTTATATTCGTCTAGGGGTTAATTTGGAAACCTTAAAGCATAACGTGTTGGTCTTCGTTTACTTTAATAATGAGTTATTAATCGCAAACATTATTATTAAAAACAGAAGCTCACATTAATGGACGACTGACGGAGCGGTGGAGAAGAGTGGTTGGCTGCAGTACGGCGAAAATTAGGTGCAATCCGTCAAATCCAGATAACTGGGACAGAAGCTCGCCTGCAGTTTGAGTCGTTGAATTATCTGAATGGACACCAAAACAACAAAACTAAAAAAGGACATTAATGGTGACAACAACTTATCAAGCATCGCACACAAACAATCATATCAGCTGTTTTTGATGACCCCCACGGCGACCTTATTGGCGAAGAAGTGGAGGATTCTCGTCGAATAACCGTAATTAAACTAAGTTGGGTCCGGCTGCTGGCATTTTGAGAAACGCCGCCAACTAGGCCGATATTTTTCAAGATTCCTTTTGACCCTTCAAATACATGGGCTCTCCAATTTTCCCGAATAGATAAGCAAAGCGAAGGAGGTTCAACTACGAGTCTTCAGACCCAGGAATGCGTTCTAACAGCTGCCTGGTTCCTCGGGACCAATATTTGTGTCTATTTACACCAGGAGATTGGAAGTATTCAATGGATGGTGTCTGCGACGAATCATGGAAGCTAGCTGGCGCGTCGAAAGCCCTGCAACAACGAAGAAATAAGGCGTCCCATGTCGCACAGGTTGGCACTGCACTGCCGGACAAGTGGTTGAAAACTCAAGACGACGTCAATGAGGACGTGGTAACAGAGGGTCTACGCTTTGCGTCATTGGAGACAGAACTGGATAACCCGCTGTCTCCGATGGCCGCGACATCAATGAAGCTGCCGGTTTCTCATCATCTGAGCAGCTAGACGCCTCGAAAAAAACTATCCTTAGAACACGTTTCAGTGCATTTAAATATGCCTGTCCAGGTGAAAAAAGTGTTGAAAACAAATACCACCAAATGGTTGAACCGCATCTGCACACACAATTATGTTTCGTCTGCCAATTTTATCGCGGCATATGAGCACTGGAAATGCTAGACATCATTCCATTACGAAAATAAGTGATACAGCTGTAGATATGTCAAAGCATCTGCAGTAAATTATATTCATTTTTCCTCGTTTGAGTAGGGCAAAACAGCAGAAACATGCGAGTTATTACTATTGGTCGTTGACTCGAGGATATATAAGCAAGACACTCGTCGGAGTCCAAACCAGTGACTCACGAACACAGTGGGGCTCATGGCCTCTACACCCTTCAAATAAATCTCCAAGGTGGAAACATTCTGAAGACCATATTCTACTTTGCTGACCAATTCAAATAGAAATGTACGAACCGCCTTTCGCAATTCGTTTCGCCAGTGTCTGCTACTAAACTGTTTTTCCGTAAACTGAAGATTCGACAATTCAAATCGTTAGAGATATTTCTTAAAACGACAGGAACGTAAAGTTAGAAATGCAGAGCAGAAGAACATCAAACCGTTTACCTTACATTTCGATAAAAGACAACATTATGTGTGTGTGTTGAAAATGAGTTTGCCTACAAACTCTCCTCTTAATATCTTGGAATGAAAATGTCAAGGATGAAAATAAACTCTTACACAGTCTTGCAATCGCCTTATTAGCAGTTCCACAGAACCCGTTACGATCGGAGAGGCTACACTGGTCCCCTATCCCAAGGTTTGTGCTGATGACGTTCTCGGCCCAGGTAACAATATCCGGCTTGAAGCGTCCATAACCATCTCCCATTTCCTAAAAACAAAACACAAAATAATATTCTACTGACAACAGATAAGTAGACATGGAATTGGCCGATTGTTACCAGGGTAGTTTGGCCACGCGAAGAAAAGAAGGCCATGTTGCCCTGAGTGTCGACCCCCCCCCACACAGCGAGAACGTCCAGTGGGTCTGCTGGGTCGCTGATAACTCCAAATAAAGGCCCATCATTTTCGATAGCTGAAACGAGGAGGATTCCGTTGGCCGAACGTTCATTCACCTGTATTGACCAACAATAAAACCGAAGATGGCATGAAATATCCGTTTTCAAGAAGGTTCTTAACAGGTTCGAATAGATCATAGTGATCATAGATCAAACTAAATTATGCAGGCTTCATCTATATTAATCTATTCACACCTGTCCTGTCAACACGATCAGCTACTTTTAGTTTTCAAAGATGAGAAGGCCGTGTACCTCAAAATGGCACAAGAAAACCAAAGACAAAATGCGGGAATTGAAAATATTGCTGCAGCGCCGACAAGAAGTGGCGCAAAATCCGGTCAAAAGGTACATCCTACTTCTAAGCGAAGTCCGTCTTCCACAAAAACACCCAATCCACACGCGTTGTCATGTGTGTCGGCTAAGCGTGACCCCGCGAACAAATCGTCGAATTGCAATGAGAATACATCTTTTGAAAATAAAAGGAAGCCTTCATTTGCCTAGCCTACGTTACATGAATGAGAAAACTGCTTGTGAAACGGCGGCAACTAACCGAAACATTAAGCTCGGAAAACGTGAGATGCGGCGAACAGTTCTGACCTTATCGACGAATGTTTGGTCAATGAAATCGGGCCCGCCGAAGCTCAAGTTGTTCACGTGGAGGCGTCGCGAGATATCGTTATTGAAAGCACCCATAAACCACGAGGTCATGGAGACCTGGGAGTCCGTAAAGACCTGGAAGATATAGAGCACGGCGTTAGCAGCCAGACCCGGTGGAGTGCAGTTCCCGGGGATGCCCGTTTCATGTTGGCCTGGCGAGGCTGCGATGATGGCAGAGACGAAGGTGCCGTGACTGTGGCGGTCCAAGGCAAACGGGTTGTCTTCAAACTGAACCCTCGCAACCGGAAACCAGCAGACAAAGCTGATCGATGCGCCGACATGAGCTTTCAGAGAAAGAGATAAATGAATGGTAAAGCAATAGGTTCAAGGAACAACCAACATTAACATGCACTATGCAGCTGGATTAGAGAATTGACACTTAAATGTACCTGGTGAGTCCAATTTAAGTTAGTTGAACGTGTGTGGGATTTTCCTGGATGCTAGAACGGAAGATAGATACATAAGATGTTCAAATTTGCATTGGTGGAAGAATTCAAATAAAAATCGGCTACCGCGTAACGATTTCCTTGGCAACCTATAAAGTTAAAGCTGAATAATTTATATCAAGTAACATTACCAAAACGACAGTGATAATGATTGATATGAAGTCGTTTTTCGATAGTAATATTCTTAACAATATCCGAAGTTGATAAGCGCTGCTTTAGTTCAGAAAGTATCTCCTTATTTGGAGATTCAACCTAAATCGAAGAATGGTTTACACTAGGTGAACTCGTTGTATCAATCGCACACCCGAGAACATACCTCAATAAGCTCAAAATCGCTTGGTGTCGTAAGAGGACCACGAACATAGTTACGTGTCAGGAAAGTGAAGGCAAGCGCGTAGGTTTGTTGTGAAGATTGTATTGCCTGACGTCGAATTTCTTGAGAGAAGCATCCATTGAAAATAACAATAAAAGCTAAAAGATAACGCCCACCAAGCATAACTAAAGAAAACATTATATAATTACCTGACTAATTCAATATACAATGCAATTCGATAAAAATAAGCGTTTTGTTTCACTGTTCATTCAAGCATCTCGGTGAATATCTACGTTCCGATTCGTATTAAAAGCTTAAAGATTGCGATCAATTAATTGATGAAATTACACAATAGGAAAAGTAAATAATTGCAAAAATCCAATAAAATACGCTGATTCGAAATAAAGACCAAAATGTCATACATTTTTAATTCGCCAATGGAATTAAATCCTTGACATTTGATTAGATTAACGTAAACTAAAACTAACAGCCCAATCAAATAATGCAATGTAAAGCACACAAAAACAAATACTATAAACTAGTTGCATTTTTGTGAAAATAAAATTGTAACATAATTCATAACATATTTTGGTATTGGTTTATTCTCGAATTCACAACCATGCTTTTGATCATCGTCGAACCCCGTATTCATATCGTATCGTGTTGGTAATAAATCGATAATTAATCTTCCCGCACTAATTTTCCCCCCGTGTAGAAGATTCTGTCTCAGTATCCAGGTCCATATTTTGTCCGGTTTTCGAAGTGACAATGACACTACATTTGGTGAGACGGACATTTACCCCGCAGGTTACAAGCGCCAACTTTATCCAATTTCCCTCAATCCTGTCAAACCCACCCAACCAGTTTCTTCCGCACCATACTATCAGGCATCTTTACCCTCACAACATCTCCAACCGCCAATCCCTCAACTTACAGACAATTTCGCAAAAATGGATCCCTACCTCGAAATGGTCCCAGAATCGTATATCACAAGCGGGCCCTCAGTGTACTCTTGGCCAACCCTTGGACGGTCTCGCCCCCTCCACCCTTGCCCAAGTGCCGTTTCAGTGGAACATTATATTTCCACAGACGGCGTCAAGGAGGTTTGGCTGACGTTCGAAGACCTCGGCGCCTACGGTCGCGACCACGTGAAACTCGCGGATCTGCTGTTCGCATTGGTTGCCGCCGGGCTGCCTGCTCCGTCTCTGCATCAACACGTCCTATGTGGAAAAAGGAGCCAAATCAGAGGCCCCAGCAAACTGCATGTCGCTTATAGGTTTATTTCTTGCTAGCTTGTTTGTCACCTCGGTGGTCGATCGGAGATAACGAAGAGTGTCACTTCGAGGAGTGGCAGTGGCATGCGAAAACCTTTGCGTCTCTAGTCTTAACGCATTTGAGTGCGTCCTACACGACAGTCGGGGTCTTGGCGATGGAAGTGAGTGAGCCGTCTGTGATCGGGGAATGGATCTCTTCAGTCCCTTTCCTTTGAGTTTAACCATTATATGTTTTGAGATAATAGTTATAGTCCAGAGCGTTACAGGAA